>VYZW01021904.1:0-44170 GCA_013401315.1 Balaeniceps rex
GTCTTTTCCAACCAAATGATTCTGTGATTCTGTGAAGTCTTTACAAAGGACTTCTCACTCCAGTCAAAGGAAGAACATGCACGTTTTACAGATTTTTGCTGTCATAGCTGACTTGGCCAAAGGCATAAAGAGGCTTGATCCCTGACTTGATCCCAGACTGACACAAAAGCTCTCACTGTGGATACACTTAGGACAAACCTTTACTTTTACTGAAACGCTTTTCACTTGCTGGATGAGGGAAGAGGGACCTCAGGAAAAAGCTGTGCCAGCAAATAACGTGATTTTGCTGGTTCGAATGAAGGCTGTGCTGGGAACACACTGTCAGTACGGTTTGCTAGGACAGCTGCACCAGCAGAGCTATCCTATTCTGAATACAGCCTTGTCTTCTGTTCCAGTTTGTCATGCATGATTTATCTTTCTGTCACCTCTTCAGGTCCCTAGGCACCTCTCAGTGTAAAAAGAAATTAAAACACAATACAGATGAGTCTGCCGTGTATTGGAGTCTTGACCTTTAATATATCAGGTTTTCATATTGCAACTTTCCCAGCAAATAGGCTGTCCTACAAGAACTGAGGTTGCTTTAGTGATCTGCAGAGGTCCCACCTCAGCCATGCTTCAGTTTTATTTGCTTCCACCTACCAACTCTCAAGCTGCCTGAAATGCCTTTGAGAGGAGATAAGGTTTTCAGATTGCCTGGGAGATCATAACCATGAACTCCAGTGGTACAATGAGGAAAAAAAATTATCATCAAAAATCAGAGAAAACAGCCTGGCAACCCAAGTGTCAGAAGAATTGGTTAATGTTTTGTCCTGTTATACCAGTTTAATTTTTATCAGACTTTGGGGTTTGTTTTTTTTCCCCCTTGGTGCTTTCATCGCATTTCCCTTCCTTTATTAAAGAAAGCATTTGCATCTTGCTCTCTGCTTTTGTGACAGCATTCCTCCTCAGCAGACTGGGATGTCACTCTGATGGCAGGTTCGCAGTCAGACTCCTTAGATCAATAAACCATCTTGGTTAGTTGTTGAGTATATCAGATTTGAGTTTTAAAATCCACAGTCGCACTTATAATACCGCAGAGGCCAAAACCTGATGTAAATATTAAGAGGCATCTGAAGAATTGCTCTATATTTCAGTCGTAAAGCTTTGCCAGCATTACCTTTTGACCAGATCACTGTTGATTGGGTTTCAGTCTCATGTTTTTCTCTGTAACTATTGAAGGTGTTTCCCCCCCCCCCCGCAAGTGACAGACAACTGTGTCTTTAAAGAAACAAAACAACTGTGTCAACAGATGGCAGAGAAAATGGTGTGTCTGAAATAGTGCTAGGAATAAACCGTGTTAAAAATAGGTAGTCTTGCCACAACTGTTTCTTTGGCCAATGTGGAAATCCTTCTTTCCCATACTACTGTGTTATCAAAACTATACTAAAACCCTGCTAGAAAACCTGCCAAATTAGTCTATAAAATGTTGCTAGAACAGTAAGTGCCCTTTTGCTGCCTAATTGTAACAGTCATGCTAGTAAAGGAGAAAGGCTAAGGAAGCTGCACGGCCGCGGGAGAGCTCTGAACAATTCCTGTGACTGACGCCTGGCCAGCAGCAACTAAAACACAGCCCTTGCCCTTGTGGATATAGAGTACTAGGACAACTGGGACACCAGAGGGTGTCAGAATTCTGCCCTTTCTTAGAAGTGGTGTTTCACTCCTAGGTATGGAGAGAAATAATTTTCCTGTCCCACAAACTATCTGGGGAGAACCCACGGCAGTTTGGCTAACAAGTTGTTTTTTTGTAAAAGAAAACTCTTGCCCTCACCAAAATAGGAAAGCAAGCTGAACTACGCTTAAACGTGCTTGTTACTAGCAGAATTACAGCTGCAGTTTAGACATTGCATTTCTGCTTTCCATCTGTTGTCTCACTTATTTTTGCTGTCTGTCTCCTTGCTTTCAATTGTGTCTTCTGTGTCTCAGTTTATCTAATTTTCAGGGCTGGCCAGCCATTTCAGCATTATCGCTGTCCTAATGGCTGTAAGGAGAGCAGAGAAGCTTTTCACTAAATGATTTTTTTTCCACAATGCCTCCACGCTTTGTTTGGTCGCTTTTTGTTTGTGCTTGGTGCTCCATGTTGTGTCATCTGGGAAGAGAGGAGACGTTTGCATAATGAGTATTTTGCTGGAGTTGTTTAATTTCTGCAAACATTTATACTCTACAGCTCGCAGTGCCTTTGGGGCAGGGACAGATTGTAATCTCAAACAGAGAACAAATCAGAAGGTTGACCCCACACTGGCTGTCTCCGGCAGCCTGGAGGAGCGGGAGAACAGGTAGAGCCTGGCCCTCAGTGCTCCCCTCCCCGCGGCTCCCCCAGCCTTCGGCCTGGGGGACCCCCCTGGGAGGAAGAAACCTTGGGCAGCTGAGCATAATTTAGGGCAGCCCCGCAGCATTTGTAATTGATTCCTGATCTCTGAGATGGAACGCAAAGGTAGATAAGGTCCCTTTATCAGGGGAGAAGGGCAGAGGTAGGTGAGCGGTGCAGCCTGCTGCTGAGAGTAAATTCCCCGTGACCAGTTACAGCCCTGCTGTTTGCAACAGGCTTTTCCTTTCCCACTTGTCTGCAGTCGAGGAATGCTCCTGGGGATCCGTGCTTGCCTGGAAGTTGTCTCTGTTAGATTAATGTTGCTTGCTAAGGCTAAAGGAAATTTAAAGGAAAAGAAGAGGTTTCAGAGGACTAGAGGCTGCCCAGTTACTTCAGTGCATCAAGGAAAGAGCCACGTTCCTTATCAAAGCAGTGTGTTCATTATCCCTATTCTTTCCTCATTCCCGCGGGAGGGAAATGGAAACGGAGGGGTTGAAATGCCCATGATTTTCCACTCTTCTTCCAATGCATAAGAAAGGTCCCAATTCACTCTGTGAAAAGGCTCAGAGAGGCTCATCAGCAATTCTGGATGTAAGGGATTTCCTACGGTAGCTTCTTACCTCATCTTTTCTGTGTTACCTCCTGCCTCTGCAGTCCCCTGCAATCCGTGGGTAGTGTGTATGTATGTCTGTGTCCACCCCAAGGATATGTCCCATGGCTTTTTTTTTAATTTGTTTTTGCTTAACCAATCTATGGATGAGTTAAAAATACTAGTTCTTTACACGCATAAGTGACAGTTTGATTAACAGCTGAATTCTACCTTCTTCCAGGATGATGAGCTCTAAAGGAAATCAAGGGGAGTTTTGTGCAACATTCTCAGTCTATGAAAAACCCATATTCAGAAAGATGCATGCTACCTATTCACTTTTGACTTGAGAACATGCTTTTCTTTGCTGAATTGGCTTTACTGATTAGAGATAGACTTAAGCGTATGCTTAAATGGCTTGCTTAGCTGTGACTGAGGTTGCATAATTTGTCTGCTGGAGCTTTCCTGTTGAATTCAGTGAGAGTAGACTCAGGCCGCAGCGACAGAGAGGTGATGCAGTTGTAATTGGCAGGATATGCCCATTAAAACTTATTTCCTTTTTATTATAAAATGAGGTTTTGCTTTCTCATTACTGCCAATTTCAAATTATGGTTGTGAATTGTGGTCAAGTCAACATGGTTTCATGGGACAAGTATAGCAAAACATTTTTGCTTCAGAATATATAGCTAAAAACTCTCCTATAGCTATATCCAGGCTAACTGCTTGCTGCCGCACTGCCTCATTTTTCAGACTATTTCATTCTTGTGTTGCACACCAAAATCATTAGAAAACATTCACTGGCAGCATTTAATAGCGTATATTTAGAACATGAAATAAAGAAACCAGACATTTGTGATGCACCACTAGTCTATTAGTAATTTGTTTAACTCCAGTCTTCCACACATGCAAGAGAATAAAACAGAAGTTATTAAAATAAAAGTGGTTTTTAGAAATTCTTTGTATTTATGGACTTTGGGTTTTCTTCTTTAACATAGCAGCTCTTTTTTTTTTTTTTCTGAGAGTCAACAGTGATTGCAGAAGGTGAAAAATTGCAAACAAACCTAAGGAGAAGTTCAAGTTAGCTGTGGAGCCAAAAGTGTGATTCAGGAGCTGAAAATATCTCTGCGCTTCATGCATCAAACTCAAACACTGTGCTTTGGCAACACCCCCTGGATTAGAAGTGGAGTTTGAGGTCATTCCTCCTCCAGCCTGCCATGTATGGGTAGGGCCCACGCTCATGACAAATTACTGACTTACTGAGCACACACCAAGAGCAGAGTGACATCAGTGCAGAGGGATCTTGCCTCGCTGTGGAGGACCAAAGACCCCACTGCTGCCTTTCTCTTGCCTGTCTTTAGACCTGGAGGACCAGCGTGGAGGTACTGGGAACGAGGACACTTTAAAAATTCCCTTTCTAGATGTGGCAATAACAAGGGATAGTGAGGTAGAGCGCTCGTCTCCTTGTAAAGAAGTCACACAGCATCCAGCAGAAGTGCTAACAACATGTGTGGTCAGAGGTGTTTTGGTGGCCCATCCAGATTTTTAAGACAGTTTGCTGCCAGTGATGGGGCCAGTGGTGGTTGTGGCTGCCAGCCTGAAACTACAGTAGTGTGTCCTGTGCTGTACAAGCTGTCTTTGCAACCAGGAGCATAGTGTCAGAGACCAATCTCAGCTTAGCTGGTGTAAATCCAGAGAACGTTGAATGAAGTCTGTGATTTAACACCAGTCTCACTGAGGTCTTCATTTTATTTTGTAGAGAACATTGGCTTAGATTTTGAGGTAACAACAACCAAAAGGCTGTAAACAGACCCCAAGTCCTTAGAATATTTTTCCCGCTGACAAATTTCTGTTGTTCCCAGGCATCACACTTCCCTCCTGGTGTCCTGCATGTCTGACTAGTTGCCAACTTCTCAGGGGCAAGTTAGCTTTCATCTACTGCTGAGATTGCCCAGTGCTGCTTCCATCACTCTGCCGTGGGCTTGGATTTGCGATGGTCTTTCCGTAGAGATGGAGATAATTTTGACAGCTCAGCTGCAAGTGGCTCTGCCTCAGTTTCTTCATTGTGCATGTGGCTGTATTGGTTTTTCCCAGTGCACAGGTGTCATAGCAGGGTAGTCATTCAAAGAGGGAAGGAAAGCCAAGGCACTCAGTGTAGGAGGTTCCTTGTGGTGATTTTGCTGAAGCCTCTTTGGATCGCGTAGCGCATGAGCTTTACCTGGAATCCTATCTTGGGCTCAGCTGAGACCTGATGTTTTCTCCTTCTCTGCCTACTCTCAGAGGATCGCCAGATACACTTGCATCTTGCTGCCAGCTGCCTCCACAAACAGCCCTCTTCTCTTGGCAGCAGCAGGCCAGACAAATGGGTTGAGCAATGTGCGTATGTGGACACCGTGTCAATTGTCAGCTTGACCATTGTCTAAAAGCATCAAGCCTGGTTAGTGAGGGCACTGATCTCAGCTGGCAGTGTCTAAACTGTTATTTGCAGTGAGGTTATGGACCTATACTTAGGGGGATGTGCTCTTGCTAATTTAGCTCCTGGCTGAAGTGGAAAAAAAGGCAACCCAAAATCATAGTTCCAGCAGAAGCAGCAAAATAGGATCCTGTGCAGAGTGGGCTCTGGGGATAGAGGAGATAATGTAGGGACGATCCAAAGAAGAAATCATGTGCTTGATTTTGATAAAGTGAATCACCTCTGTGTAAAGTAAACAAACAAAGTTCATAGGTGATGTTCCAAAAGTCATTTGGCATGATACATCTTTTAGGTAAATTTTGTTCTAACTTTCTGCAGAGCCTGGGAGACAATAAAACCAGCTCCGCTAACACACACACACATGTTAGTAAATATGGCTATTTTTATATATATAATATGCATACATGTGCACATATGCATGCATACATGTACATATATACACATATTTATGTATATACACACATGTATGTATGCATGTGTATGAATTCATGCATGTATAAATTTCAACAAATCAAAATTTTACAAAGATTTCTTGGTGCTCTTTGCATCCAGATCTGCAACATTGTGCTAGCATGCAGGAACCAAAGTACCAAAATGAAGAAAAGCTGTGAGAAAACAAAATTTAAATGGGCTATCACACTCCTATTGAGAAAAATGTGGAAAACAAAGCATAAATACTGAAAAATAAATTAGGCTTCAAATGTCTTTCTGCTTTAGTAATGAAGACAAAAACGTTTACAGCATAGGGACATTTGATTAAAAAAAATGATATCCCTTTAACTTTGGAGGTGGTGCAAGATTTGATCCATTAATTTCATCAAACTGCTTGTAGGAAAACATATTTCTGTAGTATCAAGAGCTGCCAGAACTACCTGGAATGAAGAGGGCAAAGGTAGAGACACTGTGAGTATTTTCATTCATCTATTCATAGATGATTTGTGTGAACACATTAAGAACACCAGTAAAATAATGGGAATAATTTTCTTGTACTTTTTCCAAATTCAATTGCATGTGGTATGATTGCATTTGATCAGGACATGAACGTCTTTTCTCAGATTATTGTGTTCTGCCATTGATCATATGAAGTCAATTTAAAGTATGTCATTGCTTTTACCTTCTTCAAGTAGGAAAACATTTTTACTTCTAGAGTTAGCTGCTGTAGCTATCAAATTGTGTGTATAATAAATTGTGCTTTGTTTAGAGAGCGATAACTGTAAAATATTGCCCATTCAGATAAAAAGTACCGAGATTGAGATTGATGCCTGGAGCTTAATGCATCAAGCAAATTTTAGACTTCTTACTTCTGCCATTATAGACCGTAATTCACAGAGTTCTCTGGACTCTCTGTGTTTGAAAAGGAGAAAGGGGACAAAGAGAGCATTAGCAAATCCACACAGGTTGCGTTCACAGTCTACATACCACCATACAGAAGCTTGCATGATCAATTCATTGCATTTAGTACGAAAACATCTATAAAGGGGGATTTGAACCCAGGAGAAGAAGTGGGAGATTGGCATATAGCGTCACTGCTTTGAGTTACCAGCCATGAATTCAAGCCCTTGGGTGGTATGCTACAGAAGCGTGCACGTTTTTCTACGTGTGTTGCCTGGCTCTTCTTTGGTACGAATTATCCTAGACAATCCTGGAACCTGGCTGCAATTTAAATGGCACCTGGCTTTCTTATAGACCTGATCAAACTGAGGCTTTAGGTAAATTCGCTAAACCATGGTAAGATATAGTCTGTGCTGGAACGCTATCTGCTGCAAGACAGTTAAGGAGTAACACAGGCATGGCTTTATTTGCTCTTTGTACTCTTGAGGCAATTTCACCCATTTATTGTGCTATTTCAGAACCTTCGAATAATTAGCAGTAAAATAAATATTATCCAATTGCTTTCCTTAAACTTTAGTTTCTGATTAAAATACACATGAGATTTCTGGTTTTTTTTCCTTGTAAAGTGCACAGGCATGTTTCTGTCACCCCCCTGCCCCCAACTGACCTTACAGTGTCGGTGTAACAGCTATATAAGGAGTAACATAACACAAAGTCCTTGCTCTTGTTGATCCATGAAATGGATTAATCTTTATGTTTTGTTTCACCACTGAAGGTGTAGTTCTACGATTACAACATGATTACGGGAGTTGCCAAGGGAGAAGCTAGCAGTCTTTCAAAAGCAGATGGTGTAAGAGTCATTATCAGAGCACTTCTGCCTGTGTGTTTCTAGGTCCCGTGTAAAAGGCTAATCCCTGAGTGTCTGAGATACAAAGTTCAAATTGAAAAAACCTCTTCCAAGCAGTAAGACATGCCATGCTTCTCATACTCTCATTTTCTTTCCAATGTGCTTGTTTAATCTTAGTCTCCATGACTGGCAAACAACTGCAGCAGATTAGGAGAGTCGTGACCAGATACAACCAAATACTAGCAAATGCTCAGCAGTGGTGGTTGCATTGCTGTCTGTCTTTGGTGGGCAGTCGTTGAAGGCATGCTCGTTTACTTTTGCTGTCAAAAAACCAAGGATTGCACAAATTTTTACTAATGCAGTGATAAAAACAAATTAAAAGTTCCTGCTTTTAGTATCACAGCAATGCCTCTGGGAGCTTTAATTGGGCAGTAAAATCCTGTTTGATGACACATGCATTATCTGGGGTTGTTAGAGACTCTGCAGGTTGGCTGTTCCCTCAGACCACGTCCTGTTTGCTAGCACCAGTGCTGCTTTAAGATGGTAGGTTAGTAAGGAGATGCAGTAGTACTGCCTAGACAAAATCTTACTGTCCTTAACCAGATTGTGCTCTGGATAAAATTTTGCCTAATTGTAAGTAATGTTTAAGCCTCTTAAAGACTCAGAAACTGATCCAGCCTTCACTGAAATCAGGGGGAGTCTTTCACACTTGGATCAGATGCTAAGGTATCCGTTGAGGAATGCCATTGAAGACAGTGAGGTTACCACAGCAAGAGGGAAGATGCTGGCTCCCATCAGTTAAGAGCTAAAAAAGAAATTAGGGAAAACGGAATATAGTGTTCCTCATGAATTTCAGTTTAAATACTCTTTATGAAGCTGGAGCAGCAGCAGTGTGATTTTGTTTTGTAAATGAGATTTTTCTCTTATGGCTTCATTCTCTTTTCATGAAAGTCCCTCTGCTCCTGCCAGGATGCTATAGAGAGGATTTAGTGTAAATGAGAATAAAGACCCTTGTCTTTGGGTCGTGGATTAGATAAACCCATTCACAATGCACGTTAATTAAAAATAACTGTGTGCAAGTGTAGCCAGCATCACTAAAGCCAGTTAGGCCTGTGAAAGCACAGGGTGAGCTGCTTGGGGGCTGGGAGGTATCCATGCCACACCAGGGAGAGGACACTACAACCCAAAGCACCCTGAGGTCCTACTGAAGGATGGGAGAATAAGGACTCGTGACTTCTTTATTGCTTTGCTTTGGTTTTTGACTAGAACTTTTCTCAGGCCAGTTGTAAAAGTAGTGAGTGAAATACTGGCCCTGCTAAAAACAGGGTTTTGCCCTTGAGACCAGCTGTGCCAAGGTTTCACACACAGATTAAACCCATATTGGGCCCTGTCTGTTCAGAGGTTCAAAAGTGGTTCCTGGCTCCACATCCAGATCGTTTCTTAGAAGGCTGTATATTGATGTGATAAAGCGTCAGGGTCTGGAGCCAGAGCATGTTATTTTATATACTCAGATGCCTGTATAGACCACTGTTGACATTGCCGGTCAGCAACACATTATCATTTGCTATTTGTTTTTGTTGCTGATAGCAAACATTACAGGGAAAAAAAAAGCGTAAGCATATGCCTTTTATTGCTAACCGGTTCCAGGCCTGCTTTACCCTTCAGCTTTTGGCGCCCCGTTTCCACCAGCTCACATCTGCACTCTGCTAGCGGTGGAAGTGCTGTGTGTTGCCCACCTCATGGTGGACAGGCATTGTCCTGTGTACGGGGCAGCGTGGGCAGCCGTCGCACTTGCTGGAAGCAGAGAGAGGTTTGCTGTTGGCTTTGCTGCTGGTATGGCTAGACCACGGGCACAAATCTGCAAGTTCGGCATGCTGTGTTTGATATTTTCCTGTCTGAGTCCTCTGGCATGCTCCTCTGCTGTAGCATTTGTAAGCCCTTGAGGAGCAGGTACCTCCTGCTGCTGCGGTGACCCGACTGCCCTGAGACAGTGGCCAGCCAGGGCTCAGCATCATAGCCAGGGCAAAGAGCAGGAGAAGGAGTGACGAGCTGCATTTCTCACTGGGACCCTGTGCTCTCCTGGCGTGCTGCCCTATCCAGGGGCATCACCCTGGGATGCCCACACTCATCGCCCATCCCTGTCATGTCACCTGGGGTGGCATCTCACGTATGGGTGTTCAAGGACAGAGGGAAGCCTCGAAGAAAGCGCCCTGGGAAAAATGCATGCTGTGGTTGTCTGTGTGTTCACGCTGGTCTTCAACAAAATCAGAATAGCCAGGCCCGCTGGAGTATGTGGTTGCTAGAAGATCACTGAAGGTTCATTGTCTCAGTATTAATGAGGCGGGCATTTCAGTCAGCTCTATTATGTGCAAATTAGATATGAGTCTCCAGTTCCTGATGCATTGCCTGTATGCCCTGATTAAGGGTAACCTCCATATATTCAATAACCGCCCCCCTGCAGGTGTAAATGGGGCAGCCTGTAGCTGTCTAACGTGTCTAACACATTAACGAACATGTCTCCTGGTGCTCTGTGCCTTGGACACACAAACGTACATACACTCCTGCATACACACGTACAGCAGGTCTTTTGTATACAGAAAGTGCCTTTTTGTGGTATTTCCCAGAGTACCAGAGTAATTTTCACAATGTACATTAGTAACTTATTTTCTAAAACAGACTAGCATCATATGGAAAGGGAATTTTTAGAGGTGATCTCACTTTTAAAGCACAGTGCTAGACGGGAAAGAAGGTGAATGAAAGACAATTGCATGACTGATTATATAACAGGAAAGTATTTGCGTTTAATTAAAAATATGTGCTCTTAAATTCTGATTTAGGCATGATCTTTTCAAAATTAGGCAGAAAACCTGGAACTGCAAGCCCTAAAGTTAAAAAGAATGCAAAGGCACTTCCATGCTTTGTGTTTACACTGCTTGTTGTATACATCATGTTTGAAAATACATCATTGTATGCACCTTTTGGTCTTGTATGCCTGTTGTTTTCACCTCGGAATATATTAGTTGATGTGTATTCTAGCCCACAGCAAGTTGGAAACCACAGGACAGCGACTGATTGCTGCTGCTACGTTGCTCTGAGGGAAAAAGACCTGAGTAGCAAGGACTGTGACTGAATCTCTGAAGTTTTTACACATATTGATGTAGCCAATGCCATAATGTCAATTAGCTTATAAAATCAAACAGCAGGCTGAATCGACCACAATCCTTAAAAATCTTTCATATTTGTTTTCCAAATAGGTGGAGGAGAGAGTCAACAGCCATATTCGCTGGAGCAGTGAACTGAATTGCCTTGACTGGAACCATTATTCACTTGCACCTTCGACAGCAGCAGCCAGGTAGGAGAGCAAAGAAAGGATGGGTTTGAGTGAACTGAGGGAGCAGGCTTGGGTGAATATTTCATCATTCTCAGAAGGCTTCATGTGGAAGTCACTCAATTTAAATACTGATTGCATGTCCTTCTGTTACAACTGAAGTCGGCTCTTGCTGAAATCAGAGGCATTTCTCTTTTGGGGCAGGTTATGTTTTTGTTCATTTGGAAGTGCTGTCTTTGCTTTGTCCACATATTTGGTTTGCCACTTCCCCTCTCTATGCAGTTCTTGCATCAAGCATCCAGGGAGCACACTTTTTGAACCAAATAAACAGAAAAATGTACTTGTAAAAATACAAGAAGAAATGGTAGGTGGGGTTTTGATATCTGAAACAGGGTGGGTTTTTTGTTTTCATTTTTAAATTGTCCTAAAGTATAAGTTGGTGATTTCTGCTTGACCATCTTGCCATTTCAAGTGCACCATTGGCGATACTGTTCAAGGTTTATTTTTTACTCTGGGTCTTGAACACTTGAGCACATATAAACTGCTGTTATGAAAGTAATGACACTGTAGTATAATGATACGCAAGCTAGCTTAAAGTTAGTTGATCCCCAACAGCAGTCTTAGTATGGCATCAGATAGTTCAGAAACCAGTTTATCTTGTCAAGAAGAGGTCTGTTTTCAGTTACTCATTGCAGCTCCATGTTTACTTGGGAAGTTGGTAGTCACAGGTTGGACAGGTTTCACGTTGACTTTGTCTCAAAAATTGCAGCTGCGTGCAGTACAGACAGTTACTTCTGTTGCTGTAGGAGACGGAGGCACTGAGAAGCTCCTCTTCTCTAATCTTCTCTGTACGGGCACATCCTTGATGGTCAGAGAATTATGTTAGCCCTCAGAATTTAATGAGACTGGCTTGAAATAGTGAAAAGTTCAGAAAAAGTTTGATCCTTCTCATTGGCCTTCTATTTTTTTAAATTACCCAATATTTATCTGCAACCATAGGAGCTAGGCATATAAGGAAGATTCTCATGTGATATCATGACCACAGGAGAAGGTGTTCAAAGAAAACACAGAACATATTTTGAGATAAAACCCCCAGGTTTTTCAGAACTATGTAAATGGTGTTGGACCTATGTTTCATTCTATAGATGAATTGAAGGAAGGAATGGAGGGGGTTAAATTGAGATGGGTTATCCCTTGAACCTTTGCTCAAACCTGGAACTGATCCCAAATATTCTGCAGTCCCAGGCGGTGCTATATGGGATATCTCTTCTTATGGATCCCTCTCCAAGTCCCTGCAATGTAAGTTGTGTCTATCTGCATGGCACTCTTTCCCCTCTGCAGTCTCTGAGAGCTAACCGAGATCTTTCCGCGTAGCCTGGGATCAGAGCTGGGTGGGTGAGAGGGGTGCAAACTGATGGCTGTCAGCAGGGGTGTTACCAACGAACATGTCGGCAAAAAACAAGGCATCATCCTTGCCAGAGGTCCTGTGGAATTTATGTTGAAAGTTCAGCAGGAAAACAAACTGTCCTCATGCACCCTGAGCTCTGTTGCCAGCATTAACAGCGTGTGAAATTTATAAGCAGGAGTAATGGAATACTCCTGCAGTACAGAAACCCAGCCACGTCCTGACTCACCAGGCGGGATTTAAGTGGAAAACTGAGAACTTTGGTACACAAGAGTGTGGCAGCCATCCTCTGAAATGAGGTTTTAGCATAAATTTTTCAGGTTTCATTAGCGTGTAACTTAATGGTACTTCTGTGCATTGGGCCCTTATTGCTGTGGCTCTCTTGTATGCTGAGAACTCTCCCCGATAAATGTGTCAGCCGAATAACGGCATGCTTTACTTTTTGTTTGGAACATTCAAATTTTAGAATAGATGCTCTCAATTAATGTAGTTCGGACCAATGTTATTGTAACTATGATAATACATACCGCTACCTTGTGTGCTAAGGATATTAAGGCAAGCACTTAATACTGGTAGGGTAGTAAATACACTGTGTGAGCTAATGAAAGGCTCCTGTTAAGAAATTGAACCCCATTACTGCCTGCTTTACAGGTGAAAGCTTGCAGTCTGATTCCACGGCTAGATATGGGGCGATAGGAAGGCACATTTTCTCTGAGGGCTGGAGCATGCAATGCTGCCAAACCAGCAGTCCCAGGCGCCCTGCAGGGGATGATTCTTGCAGCAGAGCGATTGCACAAGCTGTGGTGTGGAGGACTAGCTGCTTTATTTTGGCTGAGAATCCTTTGAAGATACTGGTCCTGATTCTCTACTGCCTGAAACCTTTTGCTATTTATACCTGGGTAAAGTGAATGCCGAGCAAGCATCACATGCCACTACCCTAGTGCTAAAGGAGCTGTTATCCACTTTGCCCAAATATAAATGACTATGCAAAGGGTGAAGCAAGTTCAAGGTCTCTCTTTTTGTTATGACATTGCCCCTAGTTCCTGCTGCTCATTGCTGACGGTGCGAACAGGAGGAGGCTGTGTCTTCCTGGCGGTTTGAGCTCAAGACGTGCAAACTCAGGGGGAAGCAAGAACACTCATTTCTGGTCTTGCTATTAGTCAGAGGGAGGAAAAACATGTTTCTTCTTCCACGTCCAGGAGGTGGCCGAGCAGGGTGGCAGGACAACAAATCCATTTGCTAGTTCTCTGACGTCCAGGAGGTGGCCGAGCAGGGTGGTGGGACAACAAATCCGTTTGATCGTTCTCTGACAGCCTGGGGTGGGAAGAAAGGGACTTGAAAACATCCAGAGGAGGCAGAAATGGGCGCTGCGAAGTCTCCCAGTCCCCGGGCACGAAACGCTGCCGTGGCTGAACTGCTGCCCGTGGCCCCTGCCGCTGCAGGGCCTGGGCACCACCGGGGCTGCCGGATGCCGGCACGGGTGCGCGCCTGCAGGGCGGCGGTGGCAGTGGTGCTCGCTGTGGGTTGGTGCCAGAAGAGATGTGGATGGAAGAAAAAAAGCCTGCATCTGCCGCTGCTGCTGCCTGCCAGCCCTTGTCCCCTTGGGAAGCTGCAGCACCCTTCTGTTGGCGAGGAGGGGCAGTTGCGGTGCAGTATTTATCTTCTGTGTATTTCAGAGCCCCCCCAAAAAAATAAAAATCAGGACTTCTTTAGTGAAATCTTAACAACTTAGCTTCATTTTTTCCCCACACACAAGATGAGCTTCGTGTGTCTCCTGTGCAGCCACAGACAGCTGTATGATAGCCGGCAGCGTATTAACATGCCGTATATTGGAAGGACATGGTCCTTCAAATCCTCTGGCACCGTAAGCTACTGCTTTCAAACTAGAACAGAGGTAGATAAGGATATCATGAAGGAGAAATTTGGCATTGCATATTATGAAATTGAATCCTTAAAAAAAAGGATACTTTTGGCAGTATTTCATATCTTGTAAATAGAACCCATATATATTCTTGCATATTTTAAGTAGAATATAGTGTACTGCAATTTCTGCTATCTAAGCAAATATCTTGGTAGAATCATTTAGAAACAGATCTTTTTTTTGTAGCCAGCACTGTGCCAATTAAATAGCAATGCAGGCCTATGTTAGGCATTCTGGGCCGGGATCTGCCAGCTGAAGGCAATGAAGATGCTCAGGAGTTGACCTAGCACAGGGTGAGGTTATCAGTGGCTGGCTCTTTCTGAGCAGAACCGCATGTGGATTGTGTGCTGCAATGCACACTGTTGTGGAAGGGACCCATTTAAAAAGCAAGAAATGTAAATTGTTTGAATTGCAGGCAGCAGGAAGGATTCTTTCTCTATAATACCTAGATAAACCTCTATTTAACTAGCTGTATCATTTCATCAAATCATAGAATCATAGAGTCATAGAATAGTTTGGGTAGGAAGGGACCTTTAGAGGTCATCTAGTCCAACCCCCCTGCAGTGAACATCTTTAACTAGATCAGGTTGCTCAGAGCCCCATCCAACCTGACCTTGAATGTTTCCAGGGATGGGGCTTCTACCACCTCTCTGGGCAACCTGTTCCAGTGTTTCACCATCCTTATTGTAAAAAATTTCTTCCTTATATCTAGTCTAAATCTACCCTCTTTTTATTTAAAACCATTACCCCTTGTCCTATCACAACAGGCCCTGCTAAAAAGCCTGTCCCCATCTTTCTTATGAGTCCCGTTTAAGTACTGAAAGGCCGCAATAAAGTCTCCCTGGGGCCTTCTCTTCTGCAGGCTGAACAGCCCCAACTTTCTCAGCCTTTCCTCGTAGGAGAGGTGCTCCATCCCTCTGATCATTTTTGCATTCCTCCTCTGGACCCACTCCAACAGGTCCATGTCCTTCTTGTGCTGAGGGCTCCACAGCTGGACGCAGTACTCCAGGTGAGGTCTCACCAGAGCAGAGTAGAGGGGCAGAATCACCTCCCTCGACCTGCTGGCCACACTTCTTTTGATTCAGCCCAGGATACAGTCGGCCTTCTGGGCTGTGAATGCACATTGTCGGCTCATGTCGAGCTTTTCATCTACCGGTACCCCCAAGTCCTTCTCCTCAGGGCTGCTTCATCCCCCAGCCTGTATTGATATCAGGGGTTGCCCTGACCCAGATGCAGGACCCTGCACTTGGCCTTGTTGAGCCTCATGAGGTTCACATGGGCCCACTTCTCGAGCTTGTCCTGGTCCCTCTGGATGGCATCCTGTCCCTCAGGCGTGTCAGCCACACCACTCAGCTTGGTGTCGTCTTCAAACTTGCTGAGGGTGTGCTCAATCCTACTGTCTATGTCATTGATGAAGATATTAAACAGTACTGGTCCCAATACGAACCCTTGAGGGACACCACTTGTCACTGATCTCCATCTGGACATTGAGCCACTGACCACTACCTTCTGGATGCAGCCATCCAACCAGTTCCTCATCCACCAAATAGTTCACCCATCAAATCTGTATCTCTCCAATTTAGAGAGAAGGAAGTTGTGGGGGACCATGTCAAAGGCCTTACAGAAGTCTAGATAGGCGACATCCGTAGCTCTTCCCTTGTCCACTGATGTAGTGACTCCATCACAGAAGACCATTAGGCCATTTCTGCAAGTAATCTACCTTTTGTTAAGGATGGGCGGGTCATAACAGTATTAACACTGAACCACACTTGATGGGATCAATTTTATGTAACTTCCAATACATGTATATACCTATTCACATCTATATTTCTCTCTGTCTAAAAATATCCTAAGGTTACAGATTCAAGGCTTACAGCTTCAATGAAAACATAGAGTGAACAATTGCAATTTTAAATCTGCCAGTGACATGTATGCAGAATTATTGTAACATGCCATGCTGTTGTAATGCTACATTAAATATTTCAACATATAAACAAGACACTATAGTATTATGTCGGTCTTTAAAAGTAATCCTGTGAACCTTGCTTTTTGCTGCTGTGTTCTTATCAGAAATTTGAAGAATTTACATTTTTGAAAAATTACATAATATCCAGTGCCCTGTGCAAATCCATGTGAGCGGAGTCTCTTGCTCAGTGACGCTTTGCTAAAAAGTTCTGAGACTGCAAAGTTTCAGCCAGCTGGGAATCTCAAATCTACGCTAGCAGTTATCTCCAGATGGCTGTACTCTTATTTTGTACCAAGCCTTCTAGCATCTCAGTGTTTGCATGTTTGGAATGATGATGTATACTGTTCCACTTGGTTTTGCCAGAAAATGTACAGGGCATTGTCTGATAAGTTTTGACACACGGTATAGCTCAAAGAAGAGGTGAGAGAGAGAGCGTGGGGAGAGAGAAGGGGAAAGGAAAAGAGTAGGACAGGAAAGGAAAGGAGTAAGAAAGTACAGTAAGAAGAGTTTATGTCAGTGTAATGAATTCAGTCTGACTGGCAAATACAATTTGACTGCAAGTTGTGAATTTCGTTGAATTTGATCCAAGAAAGACACAGCTGAGCGATCTGCAGGAACCAATCTTTTCCTAGAAGTATGCAGCTCCAAACTGTACAAATTCTTCCACTGGTCGTAAAGTGTCTGTGCGCCACTGAACCTGTGTTATCGGATACTTTTGAAGCAAAGGTAGTGTATTGAGACAGTCGACTAAAGAATAACAAAAAACATCATTGAATGTAGAGTTTTGAAAGAAGAAAACCTATATAATTTGAAGTTGGCCAACAAAGCCCTAGTGGTAAGGACAGTTAATCATTTCTGGTGCAGCTGTTTCCTGACATTTCTGCAAAATGTTGTGGAAAAATTAATGAAGGTTCGTTCAGTAATGGTTTCAAGCTTGGCTAGTGGAAAGTATGACAGTATTTCCATCGTCAATTAAGAACAAGCAAGGCTTTTTTTTTTTTCCGTAGGGGAAGTGGTATGCAGTTTGTACTGCACAGGAAACTGTAGACTTGAGAGCAGCTGTGTGATAGTAACAGGTATGCAGAGAATATGGAGAAGAGCCTGGGCCCTCTTCTCTTATCACACGTGTTTCAGTGTAGTAGAACTATCTCTGTTATATCCTGGAAAAGACAGCTTACGCTGTGTAGCACGTGGGATATTCCTTCCAGTGTCTGACTCTGAAAATAAATGCCCTTCTTGTCACTTCAATAACAAAGCTTGTATCAATAAGGTTTTCACTGCGATTGTATTTTATTACTGTGATGTCCCAAAAGAATAACTCCTTTAGGTGGAGAGACGCAGGATTTTTTTCACTGATCTCTGAAATTCCATGTTGCTTGCAATTCGATCTTGGCATGTATGATTTTCTCAGCCGTGCAGCATGCCTTGGTGAGCATGTGTGATAGCTGCGCTCCCTGGGTGCAGAGCAGCAGTAGCCCTGCTGTAACTGGCTAGCCACTTCGTGGTTTGGGGTAGAGGGGAACTCATCAGCCTCGTGTGCAGTACAGACATGGGCTGTGCATGTGTGCGAACTCGGTATCATACGTGTGTACGTAGTGTTGCAGGTAGCCAAGAAAGCATGTGGTTTAGAAACACGGGCATGGCCAGGGGGTGCATTCCCATCGCAGATCAGCATAGCTGAAGGTCACTGTGGCAGCTGAGCGGTGACCTTTGTCCACTCCTTCACCTTGCAGCCTGCAGCGCCTGGCAGGCAGCCAGCTGCCGACAGCCTCCTCAATGGCACCTTGGGGCTACCACTCCTGCCACAGCTCCGCTGTGCTTGAGCTCCTCCAGCTCGGCTCAGTTTGGGGGATGCTGGATCTGCTCTACTATTGGATAGGCTATATGGGACAGAAGGTGGTCGGGAAAGAGGCAACATCTACTCTTGAGAGAAAGTTGTGAAGACCAGTCCTGTGCAGTCAATAGAATTAACTTTTTTACTCACAGGGATCTACATTTTATTTTGTGTTAAAAATGCATTAGTGTGAAAATATAGGGCTGGTACAGAAATACTGTAAATCACTCCAAATGTTTAGGTGAACGATTTAGGTGCTTAGTACCTTTCTGGACTGTGAGGGATTGTACAAGCCTGCCTACTCTGATAGCTTTTTTCTTCCTCTGACTTTCTGAGATACTTTGAGCCCTCCCATAAATATGATTTCTAGCCTGTTTACACAGTGTGATGATTCATGCTGAAGTGGTTGATAGAAAGAAGATGCATTATAATGAATGGTTTATGCTTTTGTAATATCACTCTGTAAAGGAGATGCTTACTTGGTGCTCCTCCTGCAAATTTAGAAGACCCTTAGCAAGCTCACTAAAAATGTTTGTCTTACTCTCTGTAATGTTAGCTATGGAGTGTGTAGTTCTTATGGGTTTAAGCCAGTGTAAAACAACAACAATGGATTTACATCCGTGATTTGTGACCATTCACATAATCGCATAAAGTCAGCCCCAAGTTCTCTCTCTCTGGTGCAGTCTACTGTAAGGAGCTTCATTTAAGACTGTCCCAAGCCTGCAAGTGCAGGTGAACATGTTGCTGAAGTCAACGACAGCTTTGCCAATATCAGAGCATTAGGGACAGCTTATATATAAGAGCCTGTAATTAATCTTGATTTGGGACATTAAAAGATTAATCCTTCAAGCATCCCATCCATAACCAGGTGCGTACTGCTGCTGCAGTCAATATACTGTCGTGCCCATGGTGGGACCGCTTGTGTGCTGCAGGGTATGCATGGGAGTAAGGGAGAGATGAGGGCTCTTCTCTTGCAGTTTATCTGATGTGGGAAATCTGAGGGCACTGGGTCAGACATGAGCTGCTTTTAAACTTCTCAGCATGAGGGCTGTGCCTACAGCTGCTTAGGAATTTCCCATAAAAACAATTTGTCAATTGAAAGCGGAATTTCCACAAGAACAAGTTTTCCACTGGAAAATCTCCATATTGCTGTTTTTATTTTTTTTGGTTTTATTTTCCCGTGGAAATCTCTGAATGAAATATTTCCCTTTAAGTCATCTTACTCCATGAAGAAGATCTTCCATTAGTTGAACTGAGCTAAAACTGTTTCAGTTGCCATTAAGTTGCATCTGCCTATTACTCCCTCTGGTCTCATGGCAAATGGCAGTACAAAAACTTTATGCTTAAGAAGTGCCTGTGGGCAGGTCACCTTGACAGTCCTCCATGTCCCACACTGTATTGTAGTCACCCTTGTGAAAAAGTCTACTAACTACTGAAAAAATGATGTCAGAGTGAAACAGATTCTAAAATACAGGCCCCAAACTCTGGGAAACCAGAGGAGCCTTGGCCATTTGTGAGCTTGTATCTTTGCTGTTCAAACTCAGTTTCCCAAATTTTTGTGTATTTTTACTGGTTATTTAAAACATCTATGGGGGTTGTAAAACTCTTGGATTCCATTTAAGATTAATGGGGAATAAAAAGTAAGTACATTTAAGTGACTGTAAAATTGGCTAAGGTCACACGATCAGAGTGCTTGAAGGACTCCCACACATGTCTCGCTTTATTGCCTGCCCTAACTGTCCCTATGAAAGGCAGCTGGGTAATGGCTGGGACATTGCTGTAGGTGACTGGACACGTGGTGCTGAGCGTATGGGAAGGGAGAGAGGAATGCTGCTGGCACCAAGGTGTTCATTGAATCACACAGTGACCTCTTATGGAGGAACGTTAAAAAAGAATGAATGCACATACCACTTTTACTTTTTAAAGTAACAGTTTGAATAGTTCCCCAAGATTTGTAGTAGATGCTCTGTTCTCCTTACAGTATTGTGTCTCCAGACTTTTATGAATCTTTTTCTTTTTCTCGCTATCCCTTGTTGGTTCTTCATCCTGTTCTCATTTAGACATGCAGCCAGTTCTACTTAAAGCGCTAAACCTTTGGCTGTATTGCATGATCACCAGCTGGCAGATTTGATGATTGTGACTAGTGGCATGCACAGAGGACTAGCCCTGCTGTCCCCAAGGGAAACGTCCCCCAGAAGGAAATGGGCTGTACCAGCAAGCACGCTGCGTGACAGCCACGGCACTGGAGGAAGCTCGATAACTACACGAGGCTGAAGGCTGGTGCAGATTTCTTCACCTCGTGCACACAGGAAGCAGCATGGCAGATGTCTGACTTTCCTTCAGGCAGCCTCCTCCGTGCTTCTCAGAAAGGCACGGGAGTTGTGGTTAAATATTACAGTCTAACCTTTTACTTGCTCGGAGACCGAACAGGAGCTAAGGAACTTTAAACCATTAGCTCCATTTTAAGTATCTCTTCCACGGGACAAAGGGCAGTTGACTCTCAATCATGTTATATCTTCCAAATGAATGACTCAGAGTGAAAATCCTGGGCTACCCTTACCTACAGCAGAGCATGGTGCCAGTGCATCTAATGAAACAGATAAGTGCAAAAGTCCTCCTCTGTCCCTTGTTCTGCTCCTCTTGTAGGATTCTCTCTATTTCCCTCTCCCTCTTACTCTGTCAGTGGTTTGTTTTGGCCATAGTAATTTCCACTGGGTAGCCTGAATCAGATTTCTGAACACTGCCTGCTGGATCTGAGCCTTCTCACTTCTGGGAGGACAGGAGTGACAGCTTATGAAGAACTCACTTGGCTGTGAAATCAGGAGGGCTTTTTGAGAGCTGCCTTAGCCATTAGCCCCGCCAGCATCCCCGTTCTCACCAGAGGGTGCTGGGAGCCCCCCGATCCCAAACCCTTCTGCTTCCCAACTGCTCAGTTGTCCTGGTGGTGCTGAGGAGGAAGGTGACAGATCTGAATTGAAAGAAGTGGCACATATGGACTGGTCATTTATTTAAATACGTCAGATTACCATTAGGAATAACTCCTTGGCATTTGGGGGAACGCCAAATAGGCTTTCCATGCTAACAGCGAAGACTTAATTGTAGCTGAAAAGCTGAATACAGTTTCAAAGATAACACAATGGGACACTACCATTTCCACCTGTGTACTGTCCTTTGGGGAAAAAGATAAAGCCCACCTCACTTTTAATCCCTTCTACTAAAAGAGGTGGTGTTCTTCAGTTATAATTGAAACAGGAGATTTCATTCACCTGTTAGAATTTAAAGACTAAGTCAAGGAGGGTTCATAGCAATTATTCAGACCATTTGGCAATAAAAAGAAATTGGCAAAACCTACATTGGTGACAATCAGTTGTATTTCACAGTTGCATTGCAAAAGCTACGAATGGCCTCAGTTCTAAATTTAAGATAGGCAGAAATTGTTCTGTTTAGCATGTCCTAAAATTATCCAGCACAGAAATACTTTGGGGAAGTGTAAAAATTAATTCTCAAATTTTAAAAAGGCAGCTTAAAGGGGAAGGAATGCTGATGTGGAAGTATTAAATAAATGCCATCTCGGTAACAATTTTACCAAATGTAGGGAAGAGTCATGCACTTCATGTCCTTGTTACAAGATTCTTGGAGAAAATACTCCTACTCAGATACAAATTCACTGTAAACAGCTCTCTTGCTGTTAGAGTTGATGCACTTTTGAGGATGCGGTGGCTCTTAGAAGGAGCGGAGCGCGTTGTGCAATAACGTGACCTTATGTTGCATAGACACTTCCAGTTTTGGAATGCGAAATGTCTGAAACTGGGAGTGGGTGGACAAGAGGTGGAGCCATCCAGGAGCCTGGGTGGCTGCGTTTCTGAGAAACTCTCTTCTGCTGGTGAGTACTGCTAATTTGCCAAGCGTACGGCTAAAGCCCTGAATAGTGCTAAGTCGAACCACTAAACAACATCGAGTCACAAACGGACATGGAGCTATAGGGTGATATTTTGGAAGTTAAGTGTGTAAAACTTAGTTGAAAACAAGGCTGAATTCTTTCAGACCCGAAACCACAGCCTCCCAAAATGCGTCAGAGACTCTTGATGCTGCAGCGAGGTCAGCTTCCCTCCCCCCACACCTGTGAGTCAGGACAACTCTATTAAAGGAAGCTTTTATTGGAAGCTGTCAATAGCGAGGTAGACAACATGCAGATGGTGAGGACACAGTGGGAGAGAGTTTGGATCCTGTGCCTGCATAAATGGTCACCGACAGGGAGAAGACCATTTTTCTGGAGAACAGAGGGATACCAAGGAAAGAATAGTATTTAAGCAAGAGGTAGGTTTGCCTGATTTCACCTTCTCTCTAATTAAAACTAGGGTTCAGAGTCCGCTCAAGCTGACATTGTATCCATTTCTCAAGAGGGACAAAGGCTAAGCCTCTTGTGGGCTCAATGCCCTCAGTGCTTGTCCACAGTTCCTTCTGTATCTGCTTTTGCTGAAAATCACAGAAAAATAATCTTAGAGCAGCTCAGTTCACTGTAGAGAGAAAAAGAAAACCAAGGAGGAAACAGATAGTATTGGATGGGTGGGAATTTCAGTGGTGTGATCTGGATTTTCAGGCAGTGCAGGCACTTTCTGAAATAGAAACTTTCTGTGGGGTAGTCATGCACTTACTCTTCCCTTTGCTATAAATCCAGACCTGCTCATGGGTGGATCAACACTACTGTCAGTGAACAATGCTGTCCCATTTATATTAGTGCTCCTTCAGCTTTTTCCTTGTTGTTTGTTGTTGCTGTTATTACCTGGACTGCTCTAGCAGAGTGTTAGCATAGGTGAAATTCCTGTAACAAGCAGCATTTTAACAACTGGGACCTGTGGTTTTAGATGTGCTCTTCTTTTAATGCTGACAGGTGCTCTGTGCTTCCTGAACTCGCTGTTACTGCTACCGGAGAAGAAATATCTTGCAGCAGCTTTGTGATTAAAAAGATACCTCCAGAACTAATTTACAGTGTCAGTACTTTTATTGTTTCTGTGTGAGATTGCTAACAGAAGGAAAGAGATCCTGGAAACCAGCTGTAGTTATTTAATTCATGACCTGTCAGAAAAGAAGGGTTTGGTTTCCAGTCCTGATGAGCACGTTGGGAGAAAAGCAGAGCATGGTCCTGGCTATGCAAAGAGCTGACCTCCCCAAGCCCTCAGCACACTGGGTAGCACTGCATTTGAGTGATTTTCCTGAGAGCATCCCATGTGGAGTTTTCCGCTATCTTGGAAGGCTTGTATTGTAGTAGTTTGATCCACTTTCCATTTCACTGGTAGAATATTTCTATTAACTTTCCCACAGGCTGATTCAAACTGCATAAAAAGGGGAAAAAAAAAAGTTACTCTTCTTCGCACCTTTAATTTTCATGTCAATGTTAAGATTTGAATTTGAATCCATGGGTGGTGCATTTTATAAGCAACCTCAGCAACGCTTTGTTCCTAGAGGTGTAAGTAACCTTTTCTTTAAAAAATGAAAAACGACTGGATGCGCTTGTGGTGTCCCTCTGACTGCCAAGCATTCATTAACAAACACTCAGGCAAATGGACGGCAAATGGACCGCAGGTATGTCTGAGCCTGTATGTGGACCTATTCACATGTGGAGTTTGAGTTTGAGGAAATAAGCTGCTCTTGATAGACTTGCTGAGGCAGGTATCTGCCTGAAATTAGATGTATGTTTTCCATTCAGAAAGTGTTCAGGCTAAAGATGGTTGCGAAGGAAAAAGAAACAGAAATACACGTTCTTAAAGCGTAAAGCAAGGCAATGGTTTATCCAAGCTGCATGATGAGGGAAGGAGGGGGTCGACAGACAAACCTTAGCACAGCAGCATGGGCTCCCAAAAGGGGCACAGAACTGCACCTGGGGGCCACTGCAACAAGCAAAGGGAGCTCCTGCACGTCTCGGTGGGACTAGCTGCCACGTTCCCCTTTAGTGTAATTCAGCAAATCGTTTCCCCATTGGACGAGGTGGAAGTAAGCTTCCTCTGCCATCTGCCTGGTCGCCTGCCATCCAAACCTGCTCTGAGCAGCCAGCAGGAAGCGTGGCTGCCTTTGACCTCTGCTGGCCTTTTTCTGGCCTTTCTCTGCCCTTTGCACTTTTTGGCAAGGTCCTGGTGCAGTCAGACTGCAGGATAGCAATGTAACTGGCAGCATCGTGTCATCCAGATGTCATGTGAAACTGCAGTTTGGTTCACATCAGTTCTGTTCTTGCTACCTT
The DNA here is from genome assembly GCA_013401315.1 of Balaeniceps rex. NCBI lineage: Eukaryota > Metazoa > Chordata > Aves > Pelecaniformes > Balaenicipitidae > Balaeniceps > Balaeniceps rex. The sequence goes on from VYZW01021904.1 coordinate 24,269, forward strand.
TTTTGCTAAGCAGGTTTATATAGAATATAAAAGTCCAAATCCTATCTTAAGATTAGATTTGACATCCTTGAACAGATCAAGGAGAAAAATAAATCGTTACCCTGAAGAAAGCTATGAAGAAAAAAATCAGACTGATAGCTTCTTTGCTTTTAAGTTTTGCTGATCAGAAATCAGAGGCTGAATTTTGGATCAAACATCTGTAGCGGTATTGCAATCAAATACTCCCAGCTTGTGAAGATGCAAACAGCAGCTCCTCCAGCTTGCTCTAATGAACCGGCAGCTCTTTGTTGGTGCTAGTAGAGCAATTAGGCTCCCCGCTAGAAGAGTGGTGTTTGTTACGCGGTTGCATCTGAGTGATTGGGGTTATTTTACTCAAGCAGACCTCACTGATCCACAATTAAAATGGCATTTTCATCTCACACTTAGAGGTTGAGAAAAAGCTTTTGAAGATCTTAGTTGCTCTGATGATGAGCTTCGTAGAGGAACAAAATCAAACAAGGGTCTTTTGTTGCAGCAGTTTGGTCGTGAGTGAGACAGTTGGCTACTTCATTATAGCAAACATGTAGGTGGCCGTTCTCATGTTTTGAGATCCAAGAGAGGAGCTGCGACTTTACTGACACCTTTGAGGGGAGTGGAGTCAATCCTCTGCAGAAGCAGCATCATGTCAGCTGTTCCATATGTGCTGACAGCGAGCCCTTTTCTCTCAGCTGCTTTGAAGTTACAGGCTCCGTCTTTCTGGCAGGAACAGATCTGAGTAGTGAGATTGCCCTGGGTTCGGGCAACTTAAAATCTGTCTGTAGCTTTTTACACCTGTTTGATTGTGGTATTTATAGCTCATTTTTACTTGTGCTTTCTCTTCAGTGTAATAGTTACCAGCAGCCTTCCTTGCTGGTACTGGCTCAGCTCTGAGGGAGACACTGGATGTAATGTGGAGGATGATTAGGGTGAGATCAGCTCTTGAAACCCGAGTCAAGTTAATGATGAAACCTGAGTTTTGTTAATAATACATCGTAATTATTACTGCCGGAAGGGCAGATATCTCGTATTTCTCATCTTTTAGCTTGAGGATCCCAGTTACAGTGATCCGTTTGACTTCGCGGTCGTTCCGCCCCCTTGCTCGGGTCTGCAAAAGGAAGGTGGCCCATCTCCTCCACCAGATTTCCGTTTGAGCTTTCCCAAGTAGAGCAGTACCTCTGCAGATGTCGGTGCGTTGTACAAGCTGGGGCGCAGAGTGGCCAAGAGGAGGATACGTGATCAACAGATGAAGCAGCAGAACATTAATGATACAAGACACCTAATTGGACCTGCCCTTTTGCCCAGCAGCGAGGACATATGTCAGCGTGCAGCAGGCGCCAGGCCCGTGGCAACCCGCTCCCACCTCCTACAGGTCTTCACGAGGGAAAAATTGCATTATGAGCTGAGCCGCTTGCCTGCTGTAATTGCCAATAAAGCATTAATCCTAACCTTTTGTAGCCTGCATCTATTGCTCGCACCTCAGAGATCCCGGGCCAGATTGGAGAGGTGACATAAATCATGGTGCGCGTTACACGTTGGTGAGTGGGAGGGCAGCGCACGCCGGTGAAAGTGACACTGCGCAGGGGTGGGAGGGAGAAGGCTGCGGCAGGAAAAGCGACCTGCGGCAGGATGTAGGAAGATGTGCGATAGCGCAGCCCCTCATTACATAATGCCGTATCTTCTTACTGCTTCCCATGGCTCCCGTTGCAGCCTCCCCTGCTATCCTGCTGGTGCCTGCTGCCTCTGTTTGCCCACAGTGGGGTGCCCCTACCCAGGATACAAAATCGGTGGTGCCGTCACTGAGTATAGACTTTCATTTTGTGGAAAGTGCCATTGTGGAACTGCTGTCCCACCCAAGGTTCAGGCAGCCACCGTCTCTGGTCTCCCACCCCACCTGTGCCATGTGCTTGTGGAGGCACAAGTTAGGGACTTATTTACACTCAGGAAAATAACTTTCCAACACTCACAGTTTAAATATTGGCCAATGGAGAAAGCCCATAGCAGCAACTTACCAAAAAGAAGAGCTACCAACCTGGTTTGTTTTACTTCTGCTCATTATCTTGCCTGCGTCGTGACTGAGTGTGGTATGGGACAATGAAAACAGCAAGTTTTCATGCCCTTGAACCCCCTGTGGGTGGGCTTTGTACTGGTCCAGCAGATCCTCATGGTCATTTGGGCAGCAGAGGAGGCAAGGAGAAGGCGAGCCAGCAGCCCTGGAGTCCCCGGGGAAGGAGGGAGGTGGCATTGAACAGGGCTGGGCTGGATGTGGTCAGGCAGCCCCTTGCCCTGCTCCACCATGATCCGCAGCTGCCCCCTTCCCGCCCCATCTGCCGGCTGTGCCACTGCACAGCAAACTCACCCGGGGATGGATCTGACTGAACATTTACCATTTCTTTCCCTCAAATTATTTTCCAGTCAGCCCCTTTCTTGGTTCTAAATTGAATTTGTGCACGGTTCAAGCTGTCTCCTGTGGGGGCACTAAAGGCCCCGAGGCCAAAGGCCCGTGTGAGTGTAGAGGGGCTGAGGCGGCACCTCGCCATTGCCGGGGGGCAGCTGCCGGGCTCTGCCCACCGCATGCGGCCGGCCCCAGTGTGCAGAGCTTCGGGGAGAAAGTGCCAGTCTATTCTACATGATTTTGGAAAATACTGCATAATAACAAACATTTTCCTAAGTGTACAGCGAAGGTAATTTTTCATTTTTCTAATACGCTTTCTTGATGTTTTTTTAATTTCATCTTCTCCTTTGTACATTTTTTTAAATAGGTAAAGTCTTAAAAAGATAGGTAATGTATAACTGTTACTTAAACAAAAATTCTGCTCCAAATCTGAATGGCAGGATAGGCTGAGGTTCTGATCACTATGCTTTTAGCTTTATAACTTGAGTGGTTTGGGGCATGTGGTCCTGTCTCCTATTAACTTTATGTAAATGTACTGCTAGAGTATGGTCTTCAGTATTTAAACCTACTAATAATTATTTTTACATTCATATTTCCCCTAATATAATAACATTTACTCTTCATTTCAGATGAAAATGACATTGTCTGAAGAATAATATCATCAGCTGATTTGTCCTCCATCACAATGTTTATCTATTCTAGTAAAAAAAATCAGTGACTATTAAATTTACTGCTAAGGCATAGGATGAAAAGACAAAACTATGATGCTGAACAAAGAATGGTTGTGTCAATGGGAATTAATCACAGCATATCAAGAAAAGAGCATGCTCTCAGTTTCCCACTGGATATAATGTTAAAAATACAATTGTATTAACTTCAATTACTTTCTTTTTATTTTAAAATAGGAACAAAATAAAAATTATAATGTCAGAATAATCATTTTCATTGAATCTTGCACGTGAAGTTGACATTGTCTCACAGTGGGCTTTTTTTCCTGTTGTAAATGAGAGAAAAGGTCTGGTATAAACCTGTGTGGTTTTGTTTAACCCTGGCCCCAGAACGATTGATGTGAGGTATTTGGAGCCACACAGGAAGGCTGCATAATACTGAATCAAAACCCCGATGTAAGCGTCAGCCAAAGGAGTCATGATATTAAATAGAAAAACCCATCATTGTAAAAAAGACCATTTCCTTGCACAGCTTGTGTGGAGCACTAGAAAGTTGGCATGCGTATTACTTCCAGTAGTAATATTGCAGTAATGTACTTTAAACAGTTGCAGACATTCTTAAGAGAGTCCTTGGGACTGGGCTCACCTCCCCTTTGGGTTAGGGGGACCAAAATCACGTCGTGCAGAAGTGCAAAGTCGCCCTGGAAAGAGAGGTTGCTGAACATCGGCACCGCTAGGTTGCGGCTATACCTACTGCAATTAAACCCGTGAGAGTTTCAGGGCTCCTGACAGAGTAAGGTGGGGCGAGCAGTGGCCTCAAAGTGTGGTCAGCATGGCACCGTGAGCAAGGTGCCAGCGGTGTGGAGATGGGCTGGGGCTCAGCGCGAGTCCTCCAGTGCCTGGGTGTGAGGCAACCCCTCGGCTGCAGCCGAGGGGAGCAGATACGGCGTGAAGCGTCTGAGCGCTGATCTCCGCTCACCACGGTGTGCGTTCCAGCTGACATACGCAGGTATGGCGCCAGCGCTTTAAAGGCACATTCATTAATTCCTGCAAGTAGAGGTATTTGGGAATCAGAAATTCAAACGTGCGGTTGGAACTGCTTCTTGATATTCCTCGTAGGATACTAAACTGTTACCACTGTTATCACAGACAGTTGTTTATACTTGTGCCACTTTATTAGGCAGCATAGGAGTGCCTTAAATGGGAGTAAGTTATATTTACACCCTTCCTAAAAGCTCCTTTGTGCTGGTAAAGTGATGTAAACTGGCCTCAGAGTAGATGAGACTTGCAGAACAGGGCTGTAAAAGTGCAACGGCATCTCATCAGCCTGTAGGTCTCTGTGTCTACCTGTGGTGGGGCACAGCCTTCTCTTGAGGGCAGTGCTGGCTCAGGCAGCGGAGCTGGCGTAGGACATGTCCCCCTTCCTTCAGCTCTCAGAGTCTCATTTCTGGTCCCTGGAGAAGTTTGCTGGTACAGCTCTGTTTTTGCTTCTGAATCTATTTCCTAGTCCAATGGGCTGTATCAGGATGCCTTAAGAGCAAACTCTCATCTATTTGTTAGGGGGTGTCAGGATGCAAAACCCATGAGGAAGACCTACCTGCTCTTTTCACATTTAATCTTTTTGTAATCTCAGTGAAAAAGGGACAATTTCAAAATCTGAATTTTCCCCCCTCACATTCTCACGTTTCTCAAGTTATGTTTAGAAACAGGAAGCTGTTTTGCATAAAGGTAAGATTGTGTTTTTAACAAGAAAAGTTGGTGTTAGACCGGCTAAATATACCCACAGAGTCATACTCAGTGGGTAGTCCTTGCTATTTTTAGGCTTTATTTTTGCCTCTATTTATTTATTTATTTTTTTTTAGTGACACCTCCACTGTACCTTCAGCTCGTAGTGAGGCACCGCTTCCTGCGCTGGTATGAAACTTGCAATTACAGGAGGAGTCAATCTTGTCAGGTGTCATTTATCACGCGTTGCAGGGGGCTGGTTTCAGCGAAGGAAGAACAAAGCTTAATAAAAAGAGACAGAGAGAGAGGGAGAAGCATTCTCTTAATAATTTGCCCTTTGCAACATCAGACCCTTATCTGATCACCCACGCTCATCTGGCTGCTGACGCTGTACTTGCTTCATTAGTACGAGCTATTTTTACACCTTTTGTGTCTTTTGAGGAACCGAGTGGGCCTGCTGGCTTGTAGTGATTCACCATCTCCAGGCAAACAGGGTGTCCTCAAATCCTGTGAGGGGGGTCGGAAGAGAGAAGTAGGGGGAAGAGTTCAACTGAATAAGCAAGTTGATTAATTGTTTTAGGTGGTCTGAGCGCTAAAACATTGCACTTTAGTCGTCAGGAAAATAGCCTACATGCTTTTGGTTTGCAACACAGTTTCTCAGGTTGTTAGGAGCTATCCCAAGGAACATTTAATAATTAATTAGTTTGAGTGTAGCTTAGCAAAGGTGAAGCCCTCTATGCTTGTGCGTATACTCTGTGTGTTTGTTTCCCTGTCTGTAAAGGGGATGTTGGGGGCTGGACTAGGGGATGTTTGGGAGTTGAACTCAAATGATCTTTAAAGGTCCCTTCCAACCCAAACCATTCTATCGTTGTATGTTGGTGGTGCTTTCTTTTGTTTGTAATGTACAAGTGTCACTGGTGCATCACAAGCACCCAAGAGACTTTTGGGCCAGATCATTACCTGATTTCACTTCCACTTCTGACAATGGAAAGAAAGCTAAATTTGGTGAAATGTGCCAAGCATGATGCAGGAAGAGAACCCTGTGGTTGTTCCTCCAGACAACCCGGAGTTGTCTGGAGTTTTCTAGAGGTGAGCAGCGGTTGCTTTCCCTTTGGATACACCATCAGCCCTGAAAATGTCCTCTTAGAGCCTGCTGAGTTCTCGCCTGGTGGCTGAAATGAAGATTTTTGCTGTCCTTGCTTCAACTTTTCCTGGGTAGGAGTGATTTGGTGTCCAGTTGTGCCACTTACTAAGTACAGGGTAATGGTATCACATTGCAGGTTTCCTTGGAGTAGTTTCAAAAGTTGGTGTGATGTGGGATACGTATATGAAACTTTAAGGTGCTGTTTGTGCTAGGAGTGCCCTGTAATACTGCACCCTGGTCTAACCTTGTCTGAGACATAGTCATCATGAAACCCGAGCAGCGTCTTTCCCAAGAAATGTTTTGGGTTTTATTGTGTTGCGCTTGTTGAGAATCTGTAACTGAGCTGTCGGCTTGGCCTGTCCCTCAAATATCAGCACAAGCCTGTGGCGTAACAGAGGTTTTAGATGTGCATTCAGGCATTTTGGTAGACCTTCATCTTTTCAGAAGTGTTTGCTCAGGAGAGTAATGCTCATGTTAATAAACACAGTTGATTTGTGTTTTGTAGAAGGAAACCTAACTGCAAAGAGTGAAATTTCATGTATACCTACAAAACGCAGCAGAAAGCATATCCATATTTTACTGAATTTTTAAGAGGTGTTCTGATGCAATTGGATATTATACATACTGACTTTCAATGCTTCATGCAATAAAAAGAAGAAAGTACTGTAAAATATGGCCAGAGTAATTTCAAAGAGCTTTTTTTTTTTCTTTTTTCCCCTGCTAGGCATCCTGAGGGTTGTAAAGAAAGCAGCATCCTTAAATGTGCATGCAGTCTAATTAATGTATCTTATATTACCACTGTAGTAGTCAGAGTCTTTAGGCAACGCTAAGTGACTAGATTTGCTACAGCAAAATGCCTGTATTGAGTCACTAGTCAAAATGAAACATTTTGGCTGCAGAGTAGTGACTGTTGTGACATCTGTGCAGTATATAGGATTTGGGGCTTAATAGCTGATCTCAGCTGAACTTTAACAAACTATTCAGAATGGATTGAAATGAAACTACGGCAAAGGCCCATTCTACTTTGGGTGCAAAAAATGGAAAAAAATGGTAAGAACATGCTACTGATGTTTAGCATGCATCTGTTTTTGTTTTGACATGTGGTGACCACAGGGCTTAGTAAACAATGACACGTTTTAAAACAAGCTTGTATAATAATTGGTGTGAGTGAAAAACAAACGCACGCTCAGATACTATAAATGTCTTCCTATGCAATTCTTCCACAGGTGAGGGCGTCCGTCAGAGGCAGTGCATTTGCTCATTCAAGAAAGTGTTTGAAAGACACTGGTATTTTCATGTGAAATGCGAGTGGCTTCTTCTGACACAGTGTGAAAGGAGGCATAGCTGTTCGCAAAATCTGCTGCGGTTGCATAATTAGGATTGTGTAACTTTTAAACTAAAAAAGCCTCACTTCCCAGAAAATTCAGCGATATTTTCCCTCTAAGATGAAAACGCTAGGCAAAGGCCTTTATTTGCCTAATATTTCCATTTGGCAACACAATAAGAATTACTTTGTACCTAAGAATGATGCAATATTTACACAAATTTTGATTACTTTTTTTTCTGGGAAAACTTGGGGAAAAGCTTTATGCTATCTTAGCAGAGACTTAATAGCACAGGTCTGTTCTCCCCAGCTGCTGCCCAAGGCTGCAATTCTTGTGTGAAAACGAAAAGGCATGTCAGACTTTGCGTGTCGTTTCAGTTAGGAAAATTGTTATATCTGACAACTTTAGCAGTTTGAACTCTCCAGTGACACTGTTCTTACCCTTCTTACTGTAGATGATGTTTTATAAATCTAGAAATGACTACAGACCACATCCACATGGGAATCTTGCTCTTTGCATATACTTTATCTTTCACAAGTGCTGCTAAATTCATAGTTTAGTTAATCTGTCCTTTATAAGGTGCGAAATTTCCCTTTCTGATTAACATGTTTCCTTGTGTTGAATTGAGAAAAAAATTCTTTAATCTCAGTAATTTTCACCAGTTCTTGCAAATGCAAAACTTTCCTTGCAATCCCAATGGCATCACGTAGCATCATTGGTTATTGTCTGAGCCTTTGCTTTTCACAGATTTTTGGGTATTTAGCCTCTTGGGGCCTACATAACGCCTATTCGTTTACATGATAATAGTTTGGGGCCAACAGCAGGGCCAAAGCTGCATTTCTTTTCTACACTGCAGGTGTAGAAAAAAAAAAGTAATCCTACAAATAGTGATCAGAGACTATTTCACGCTCCTCCAGTTTGGCACAGTATCCTGTGGCTCAGAAGAAAGTGAGAGGGAGCTGAGTTTCTGCTGATGAAGAGAGCAGCCCAAGAATTAAGAGCCCATTTGTATCTCAGCACCACTTTGGATACTACTGTACATTGTTAATGTGTATTTAATAAATACTGTGTACTTACTACTTAACTCACCCTTGAGAGAAGCTCATTCGTGTGCAGGTTAAGATCAATGGGATTAGGCATCATATAAACCTAACTTCAGCCATCAAAATAGGGTTTAAAGAGGACCTCAGTGGTAGGCATCTGTTTCTGACTGTTCTCTGCTTGGGAGCTGCTTTCACTCTTGTAAGTCACTGAGTACTATGATTCAAAAGAAGGGGGAGGGGGGCAAAATGACTGTGATATTTTTGTTGCCTTCTGAAATTTTAATAACACTGGAAGTGCTGTCTGTCAGATCTGCCATTGCTCTGCCATCACATTTTAAGGTCCATGCAGGAAATGATTGATATTTTACTCATCCGTTTTCGTTTTTTAACTTGTTCCCCAGGGAAATAAGTAACAGTGTGAGAAGATTAGCCGTTTCTATAATTCTCTTGTTTATTTTCATATCTGAATAATCCCAATCCTTTGCTTTTGTATAGAGATAGATTCAGGATGTCCACATCAGAAGATGGTCAGTCAGAACAGGTAGATTTTGTATTATTTGAGACGCTTAAGCACCTCTGACAGGCTCTTATGTGCACAGCAAGGTTAGGCAACCAGAAACAAAACATTTACCTGATCTGTTAAAAGCAGTGAGATCAGAGAGATCAATTAGCAGCTAATTGACCGACAAGACTGTTTGTCCTGTCAGCTGTTTTGGCATCTCTTTGATAGCAGGTTTTTGTTCAATTCAAGGAGAAGAACTGTGATTGTTTGCAAACTTTTACCTATAAAGGAAGTGTTTAAGATGAATTTGGCTCCTGTGTAGCTTTTTCTCTCTCTTTTTTTTTTTATAGTCATCCTGTGGAAATAAGTCTGTGTTCAGTTGGACTTTGGCAACGTGAAAGCTTTTTTTATACATTTTTTCCATCCGGTAGTAATATGTACATTGTGTATGATGCTGAAACAGGAAATAGTGATGTACATTAAGTGAGCAATCCTTGTCATTATAGTGAAAAGTCAGTGTTAAAGCATTTCTGCTGTAGGCTGCTTCTATGGCTTCTTAAAATACACTCAACTTGCATTTAAGTTTTTTTGGGGGTGCTATTTTTCTATAGAGAGTGTCAATTTAAAATTGTATTTGAGATACTTAACATAGTGAAAACCGAGTGTTTTGCTGAAGCTGTGCTCTAAGCATTTATGATGCAAGCTAGCATCTCTTAAAAGAAAATCGCCCATGTTTTCTTACTACCATGTAATTGAACATTTATTGCCATACATGTTACGAATTTCTCTGTAGACATCTTAGAGGTGTTGGATTAGTTTATTTTCACCTCATAACAAATAACCTCAGATATTTAGTATGTAGGATGTAAGAGCCTAAACCTAAGTGATGTCTGATTCTGTTTGTTTTTATGAGGAATAAATCTGGAATCATGTCCTTGAATTTGCGACTCTCTGCTTCAGATTCATACCGGGATAATGTAGAGCAGAATTTGGCTCTTACTTTTACTTGCTGTTGGAATAATTTTTCTCCTTTTAGTTGCTCTGAGTCGAACCTCCTATCTGTTCAAAGCTCCTTGAAGTCAAATGAGAGACTTTTGTTTCATACCTGGTTTTTCTGTAAGGTCACCGCAGAAGGGATAGAGTGTGCCTGACCTCTGTTTCAGTCGGATCACATTCAGGAGGAGGGAAGGAGAGTCTTGTTCTTCTTCACAGCATGTACCCGTTGACATTTATATGAAATGTCTGAGACAGGTATAAGTTCCTACAGTTAAGGTAGTTAGAATACAACAGATTTGTTTATTTTTTTGTTTTCTTAGTTGGCTTCAGCGTGCTTTTAAGCAGACAGGTTCCAGTTATTTTCTTCAACATACTCAGATAATGGTCTCAGATAATAGTTTGAATTATCTGAATTAACAGGATGAAGGTGAGTTTGGTAAAGCTTTAAAATGAATGAAATAATCAATACTACTACAGTTAACTAAAATGTGCTGTTATATGCCATCTATCAATGGCTGAGATTCTAGAATAGTTCTCAAAATATGAGCCAGATTTAGTGCAAGCACTGAAATAACAATCACACAAATAAGGATGCCAGGCTTTATACCACTTCTAGTTTTATGTCACAGATCCTGTCCCTTGAAACCAGCGACTACCAGGGACACAAATGTGCGTTCATAGAAATGTGAGAGTAAAAGCCTGAAGTTGGGTGTTTGGTCACAGCGAGCTTGCAGCCTACCCTTGACGGGTCTGTAACTGGATCCTCTCAGTCAGTCCTCTCAGTTCCTGCCTTCTCGGGGAATCCATGTCAGCACAAGTGTTTACCCAACATAGCAATGGAGAACAGATTCTGCCCTGTAGCTTCTCCTCAAGTAAGCTTAGTACATTTTGTTTGATCATTTAATAATAAATTCACAGTGTACTGTAATGTGTACTTGCTGAGCAGTGTTTGTTTTTGTATTTGCTAGTACTTTTAAATGACATTTTAAAAAACACAGGGTAATGATTAGTTCAGCTGCCCAAATTTAAAGAACATGTGTGTGATTCTGAATGTTTCAGGATATTTTCAAAACTGTGATTCTCTGGCTGGTTTTGGGGAATGGCAGTAAGTTCAATAAAGCACTTGAAATCTGGAGGCCGGGCAGAACATCTAGGGTACAATTAAACGAACAAGTTAGAGTACTGTCTTCAAATGTGAAGACGTAACAACAGCAGTTACAATACAGAAAGTAGTAGATTAAAATAAATACACCTAACCTGTTTTAAAAGGGCTGCATTCTTGGAATTGCATGTGTAAAAGGATGTCTTACAACTCCTGCCAAACTGCAGCAAAAGCACAGGCATCCTTGCATTCCCCAGTAATTCAAGACTGCCAAGTGCCAGTGGTTGACATAGGAATTTACAGTCATTCCTAGAGGTGTTCAAATAGACAGGTAGAAGGCCAGCTACAAAACCACAGTCAGATGGGACCCTGTCGTGGTTTAACCCCAGCTGGTAGCTAAGCCCCACACAGCTACTCACTCACTCCTCCCCGGGTAGGATGGGGGAGAGAATCAGAAAAGTAAAAGTGAGAAAACACGTGAGTTGAGATAAAGACAGTTTAGTAAGTAAAGCAAAAGCTGCACGCACAAGCAAAGCAAAACAAGGAATTCCTTCACTCCTTCCCATCAGCAGGCAGGTGTTCAGCCATCTCCAGGAAAGCAGGGCTCCATCACACGCAACAGTTACTTGGGAAGACAAAATGCCGTCACTCTGAATGTTCTCCCCTTCTTTCTTCTTCCCCTAGTTTTATATGCTGAGCATGACATCTTATGGTATGGGATATCCCTTTGGTCAGTGGGGGTCAGCTGTCCCAACTGCGTCCCCTCGCAACTTCTTGTGCATCCCCAGCCTACTCGCTGGTGGGGTGGGGTGAGAAGCAGAAAAGGCCTTGACTCTGTGCAAGCACTGCTCAGCAGTAACTAAAACATCCCTGTGTTATCAACACTGTTTCCAGCACAAATCTAAAACATAGCCCATACTAGCTACTATGAAGAAAATTAACTCTCTCCCAGCCAAAACCAGCACAGACCCCTAACCAGGGACTGTTGGAGATGCTAAGAGAATCTCTCTGGTCAAGAACGAGAAGCCTTTTTACAAAACTGGGAAATTTAAGAAGTGTTTCTTCTTCCTTATCTTTTTAGTAAGTACAGTTCAAAGACTGCAAGTGTGGTGTCAAGTAGTATAAAAAAGCTTGCAGTTGGTCATCTTTTTTTTCATTTGTGTAAAATGCCAAAACTATATACCCCAAGGACTGCATTCCTTTTGTTATGTTGCTACATAACATCCTCAGCCCATGAATGAATATATAACCTTGCAAAGAAGGATGAACAAATGCTTATCTATCTTCATGCCAGTTAAATCCTTCAGTTCAGAGATGCACACTGACTGCTGGTTGAGAGTTCTTCTTCAGACTTAGCCCACCTATGACTTTGCCTAGGTAGAAGAAGCTGTAAATCCATGCTTTATTAGCGTTCCCAGTCTTTGTTTTTTCACTGGGATGTCAACACCAAACAGCTCTTTGGGGAATATCATTAGCAGGGCAGAGGGAAACGTGGGGTAGGACAGCAAGCCAAAGGCATGCTGTCTTTCTTCCTGAAAGGCCAAGGCAATTTTCTTCTGAGTTGCAGGTGGGGAAGAGCTCAGAGGTGGCCTCTCTTTCTTGTAAGGCTGCTTGGCTGCTGGGCTTATCCCAGACATAAACTAGACTTGCCTAATAATGGTCTTGGCAGAGGATTTCGTAGGAGCCACTGCAGCTTGTCTGTGCTAATGCTTGCCCTATAGAACACGAATTCTTCAGGGGCCAGTTACTGTGGTTTTAGGCCGGCTTTGTGCTGGCAGAGCTGGACAGAAAAGATTTAAAACAGGGCTGGATCTGACCCTTAGTCCTTACGCTAGAGTCAATATTTATTCTGTATGGTGCACTCAGGATTTAGCCTGGAAGCCATAAGCTTCCAATTTGTTCACTTGCAAGAGCCGTAATATGAGCTACAAATTGAGAAGTAGTAAAAGTTATATTTTGCCAAATTTTATTTTAAAGCTGTTGAGTGTAACCATTTTAATGGTCTGAAAAAAAGAGAAAAAAAAAGGAAGGAAGGAATAATCTTGGAGCTCTGCAGTCAACCAGATATGCGTCCCCTGCATGCAGCTCACAAAGGCACCTTAGGAAAAGGAGCGACAGGATAATGCTCCTTTCTGGAAAGTTTTAGAAGTCTTGATTTAGTGGGTGCATCTGACATAAATACAGCTCCCGGTTTCCCAGTAATCTTCTCATGTTCAAAGTTTTCACAGAAGTAAAATGTCCTGGTTTGAAACGGGCAGATAGTGCAGTTAGTGTGGCTGGGGGAGCTGGCTCCCGGGCCACATTCCTACTGGGAAACCTGGCTTGGCCCCTGGCCAGGCAGGACTTTGCAGCTCCTGTCAAACAATGTGCTCAGCGCAACTCCCGTACGGCTTCTGATCCATGTAGGTGGGCTCCTCTTAGTCACTCCAGCGGAGCTGAACCGTGCCAAAGGTATTAAAGAAAACGTGCATTTTTATCATCCTTAGTTCCTTAGTTTGAAATATGTAGTACTTGAAATACAGGGAGTTTCTGTGTATTGAATAGTGTATGTTTGATGAAGAGCAATATTGAAAAGTATATTTACAGTGTTTTCTAAAGGAGAAACATTAATCGGCTGAAAAATGGAATTCTGTTGTCGGCTTAAGCTAGGCTGTGGATGCAGGCAGATGAAATAGAAGCTTGACTGGAAAAAACAGACAGAGTGCAAACTAGCTTTGCAGTGTCTTAGATTTCTCCGGTTAGGCCAGTCTCCTGTTGGGGGGGGCGGGGGGAAGAAACCAAAAGAAATAATATTAAAGCCATCTTTGACACAGGATGGATGGCAGCTCAAACCAAACCAGAAATGATTATGTTGGTTCTGCAAAGGGATTTATTTTCCCCAGGAGAGTGACTCTGACCAAACTTAAGCCATCAATAATCCCTGTAATTAGTCTATACCTGTTTCATAGCGTAGGTTGAAAAATTATATAGGATGTTCTGAAAATAGCAGGACCGCAGAATGGCTTGAACTCTGTAATGGAGGTCCCAGTCCAGAACAGAAAATTGTTGGAAGTATATTAGCATCATCTTTTTCTCAAATAGAACCATTGCTGTCACATTTCCATGACTGGCAGATTTCTTCTCTAGAGGTGCTCTCAGTAGAGGGAGTATGGAAAAGAAAGGATACTCCCATCTTCTAGAAATTTCTTCTTCACCATTTGCAAAATTGCCTAATAAGGAGAAAAGTATTTTTCTTTGAAGATGGCTAATAACTTCATGCTCTCTCAGTGAGGAACATTCCTTCTTGTCCCTGTTTCTGCTTCTCAAGCCACACATTTTCCTTTACATCCATGCTCGTATATTGGCATTGTTAGTGACCTGAGATTCAGTTTAGCTCAGCTGCCGAAAATGGTTTGCCACTTACTTGCCATTTCCTCATAAGGCACTGCAGAGCTGCTCTGTAGTAACCAGTTCGTAAATCGCGCACGAGGATTTCTTTTTCCGTTTGTAGCAACGCTTGTTATTTGAGGAAGTGGATTAGGAAAATTTAAAAAAGTTTTACTTGGATTACTTTTTTCCTTTTAGAGAATCAGACAGGACAGTTATTTAAAAAGCCATTAGCACATCAAAGCTGAATGACATTATGACCTGAAATATTCTGGTTTGTATTTGATAGCTTGCTATTATTTTGTACGATATGGGATCCCTCTATAGTTACAAGTTAAAAATATGTTATCTGTATTTGACTAAACCAACAGTCCATTAGCTATTGCTTTCCTAACTACTGATATGTTATTTGTACTATTAAATAAATAATTGATAACAGGTGGCACAGTAGTGATTCTACTTATGTCAAGTCATGGGGCTTTACTAACATCCATTTGTTCTTTGAAAGTGTTATTAATTACTAAAGAATTAAAAATTATTTTTCAGTTTCTGATGATTTTTTTTCTTTTATAGACTTTACTATTGTCCTGGTTTCAGCTGGGATAGAGTTGATTTTCTTCCTAGTAGCTGGCATAGTGCTGTGTTTTGGATTTAGTGTGAGAAGAATGTTGATAACACACTGATGTTTTAGTTGTTGCTAAGTAGTGTTTATACTAGTCAAGGACTTTTCAGCTTCCCATGCTCTGCCAGGTGCACAAGAAACTGGGAGGGGGCACAGCCAGGACAGCTGACCCAAACTGGCCAAAGGGCTATTCCGTACCATATAACACCATGCTCAGTATATAAACTGGGGGAGTTGGCCGGGGGCAGTGATCGCTGCTGGGGAACTGGCTGGGCATCGGTCGGTGAGTGGTGAGCAATTGCACTGTGCATCACTTGTTTTGTATATTCTTTTATCATTATTATTATTATTTTTTTCTGTTCTTTTTCTGTCCTGTTAAACTGCCTTTATCTCAACCCACAGGTTTTACTTTTTTCCCCCGATTCTCTCCCCCATCCCACTGTGGCAGGGGAGGGTGAGCGAGCGGCTGTGTGGTGCTTGGTTGCCGACTGGGGTTAAACAGCTTATCATCTGTTGGTTTTATTCAATGGAGAAAGCATGAGTGCTCTAGCTGTTTTTCTGACAGTTTCTAATTGAGGATCATTGTAGTAGCCTATATCCCATACTCTGAAACTAATACTCCAGCTATTTCCAAATATCTGTTCTTTAGAGATGCTCTGAGTTGTGTCCTAAATAAAAACCACAAAGAAAAGCCATAAGTGTTGCTTTTGTTACCACAATTGAACAAACATCCTTTTTAATGAAACAAAAGCCAGAATCTGTTTCCAAGATAAGATATGTTGAAAACTGGAAGGGAGGGTCCTCCTTTGAGGGGAGAAATGCTCTTTAGGGCAGGGTTCCCTGTTCAGGCTCCCTTTTTTAGATGTGTTCTCTGTGCCAGTCTTTTCTGCAATACAAAGAGTAGCCTGCAGTCTGGTGGTGGTCAGACAGGTGGCAAATCATGGCAGTCACAGAAGTCTTTTAACCATGTATTTGGTCTGTAGTTCTCTTCTTTGAGAAGGCAGCCACATATTCTTGAGCAGTATCCCACTGGTGTTAACTGATTTGGAAACCTAGTTGCATTTCACTACATTTTCTTGTACCTGCGTGGTGACACCCAGGACAGGATTTCGTTCTGGTCCCTGAAACATTTAATGAGAGCCCTGGAGCATGAAAGTATTAGCTGGAGAGAGGCATTGAAACAGGATTTGCCAATGGGATTCAGGGATAATCCAGGCTTAGCGAAGGCGTAAGAATGAAGAGGGACATTGGCAGCTCTCTTTTGACCGATTCAGGAAGGTGAGACTGCATCAGTTCAGACTTGCAGTTATTCATCTACACACTAGAAACCTAAATACTTTCGAAAGACTCACACTCATTATTCTTCAAAATGTGGTTGCTCGGACCTCTAAGACACAACATGATTTTTTTCCAGTGGATGGATAAATGAAATTTTCAGGCCTCTGCTGTAAAGAATAGAAAACTTTCTTCAGCGTTATGCTTAGTATCAAGAATTTCTTATGACTGTATTTTTTTTTACTACAGGAAATTTGAAGATAGTCATGCGTATTAGATTCCTAGAAGATGCAGGTAATTGTTCTATGCTGAAAAAAAACATATATTCCCATTCCCTATGTGTTTTCCTGCACTTTGCTAATGTTTCTTCAAGCCCAATTCAGTTTTTCCACTGTAGGAATTAAAAATATTCCAGTATCTCTAATACTGCTTTTTTTACCCTTTTCCTCGCTGTTGTAAAATCATGATTGTCTTTATAATTCTCACTGTCACATCCAGAAAATATCCTGTGTTTGGATAATATGGAAGCAGAAAACCTACTTTGTTCTTCAAATTCAAATGCTGTACTTGTCTGTGAAAATCATACCTCTGAGCATTTCTTCTTTATAGTAGAACTGTGGAAACCTAGTGCATTTAAGCATAAACGGTACATGTATAGCTGGATGGAAATTTCAACATTGAAATCTAAAATGCTAAAGGCACATAAACGCAGTTGTTTCTTTAATATGTGTTTTACCTCTAGTAAGACATTCTCACTAAAATTTAATATACTGATTGGAAGATGGAGATGTGGAAAGATACCAGTAGTGTTGCGTTCAGAATGCTTATATGATGTCTCTTTTTTTGACTGTTTAAAAGTATTTTAAAAGGGTGATCAGCATCTTCTTGTAAAACCAGTTAGGTGGTCTAAGGTAAGAAGTACCTCACTTTAGCCATCTTAAAATTTGGTATATACTCCAAGGTAGTCATCTAGGATTTCTGCCTAGCTGACAGTGAGAAACAGGCATCTCCAGAGTGGAGGGCCATGTGCATAGACATCCCCTATGTCTGAAATACCCATCATGATACGGAAAGATTTCTCCTCTGGAAGTACTGATCACCCTCCTCTGACTTCAGAGGAAGGCCAGGTGACTCAAGTGTATGTCTGAACTGTAGGTGAGTAATACTGGATAAGGTAATTCCCACCCATGGCGTTAGGACGCCATTTTCAGCAGCAATTTGCTGAAAGAGCTTTGAAAGTAGGTGGCGGACTTTCTGAGAATCGAGCCCTTAAACTGTCCCCAGAAAGCCTTCCAAAGCTTCTATTCCATTTAGAAAGTCTAGATCCCTGTTTTCTGTTCCTAAGGGTTTTATTGAGTAGTGACTATGCTCGTGTGCAATTTCTGGAGCCTGACAAAAGGGGGTTTTGTGACATGTAGTTACCCGTACTTAAGTCCCTCAATATATTTCATGAAAGGCTCAATGAAAGTGCAACTGACTGCATCGATGTTATTTCGCACAGCTGTATTAATTGGTGTGTGTGGTTTCTTTGTTTTTGCTTTTTCCTTACAGATAGCTGTGTCACCATGGAAGAGATGAAGAGAACTTTGCTCTAGTAGATCACAGATATCTCTGGGTCATTCTGCATCTCAATATTTAATAACAATGGAAAATGTCCAAATTCTATAACAAGTCTTTGCAAATGTATAATAAACTGTTTAAGAAAGTTCCTGCCATGAACAGAACTGTATAATACTCACATTAGTGTACAGACACAAATCTAATGCCTATAGACTACTGCGTGGAAAGTTCCAAAGAGAAAGAAAAGTCTGTGAACTTGCAACAGCCCTGGAAAAATGGGAGCAACAAAACTTTAAAAAGCACAGCTTTGGACACACTCCATGTGTCTGCACAGCTTTCAAGTGAACTAGCACTTAAGACCTTGTGTAACAAAATGGACTCTGGGGACACAGCTATAGGGCAAAAAGCTACCTCAAGGTCTGGAGAAACTGCTAAAGTACCAAGTAGATGGAGGCAAGAATATCCAGCTGTTATTAAGATGAGCACTTTTGGCAATCAAGAAGTACAGAGGCAACCACAAATAGATCACGAGCAAATTGGAAACACAGCATCAGCACAACTTTTTAGTTCTGGGAAACTGGTATCATCGAATGAAACTGCACAGCAAGTCACAGAGAAGCAATATCCACAGCATCGTCCAAGTCCTTACTCATGTCAACATTCACTTTCTTTCCCACAGCATTCATTGCCACAAGGCTTCTTGCACAACATAAAGCCACATCAGAGCTTGGAAGGCCCTCCGTGGCAGTTTCCTAGCCACTTGCAATCAGTTGCCTCAGAGGACTTGTTTCCTTTTCATATGCATAGCCATAGTGGAGGTTTCTCCAGGAAGAAGATTTCAAGTTTGAACCCTGCATACAGCCAATATTCACAGAAATCTTTAGAACAATCAGATGATGCTCACAAAAAGGAGCACAAACCCAAAAAGCCTGGCAAGTACATTTGTCCTTACTGTAATCGGGCTTGTGCCAAACCTAGTGTACTTAAAAAGCATATTAGGTCTCATACTGGGGAGCGACCGTACCCTTGTGTTCCTTGTGGTTTCTCCTTCAAGACGAAGAGCAACCTTTACAAGCACAGGAAGTCACATGCCCATGCAATTAAAGCAGGATTGGTACCTTTCACAGAATCAGCAGTCTCTAAGTTGGACCTAGATGCCAGTTACATCGATGTGGAAGCTGAAATACATTCAGATGGTGAGCAGAGCACGGACACTGATGAGGAGACCCCACTCCTAGTGGAAGGGTCTGACAAACTGAGCCCTGTCCCACAGCTCCCCCTGGACATTGCTAGCAGGAGTAGTTTTCACTCCTCCATGGAAGAGTCCTTGGTGGGGCCAATGAAAGTGCCCATTTTGATTATCCCTAAAAGTGGAATTCAGTTACCCAGTGAGAGTTCACCATATATTGGCTCTGATATGTTGCAAAACCCATCCTTAAGTACTAAGTCTGATGACTCTCATACAGTTAAACAGCGACTTGCACTAAGACTGTCAGAGAAGAAAGGGCAAGATTCTGAGCAGTCGTTAAACCTCCTGAGCCCGCACAGTAAAGGAAGCACTGACTCTGGTTATTTTTCCCGCTCAGAAAGTGCTGAGCAGCAAATTAGCCCACCAAATACTAATGCAAAGTCTTACGAAGAGATCATCTTTGGGAAGTTCTATAGGATTAATCAAAGGACAGCACTAACAGTAGCCACAACAAATCAGGAACACAGTTTAATGGGTAGAAAGGGCAAAGCAGAACCATTACCTCTTTTAAATAACAGATTAGATATCAAGATGCTTGAGGAACATATTTCTCAGCTGACTCCAAATAAAGAAGAACTCATTGACTCCAGTAATTTGAGCACTATTAAATCTACACAAGTTTATCCAGGCAGCAATACAGAATCTAGACAATCCCAGACCACCACATCATCCATTAAAAGTGAATCCAACCTGTACCAAGTCAGCCAGCAGGGTGACATGCCCGTTCTTCTAGAACCCCCAGTAGATTCCACTCCTCTTATTAGAAGTAACTCCATGCCAACGTCTTCTGCAAACAACCTAAGTATTCCCCCATCTCTGAGAGGAAGCCATTCATTTGATGAGAAGATGACTGGCTCAGATGATGTATTTTATCCTGGGACAGTAGGAATATCTCACCAAAGGATGTTGAGAAGA
>VYZW01021905.1:3094-13527 GCA_013401315.1 Balaeniceps rex
CACCCTGTTTTTTACTTTTTGTGTTATGGTAAAAGTCTTACATGAAGTTTTGTCGATGTTTGTAAATGAAATCTCTAATGTGTCTCTAAATTTCAAGTATATTGTCTACCCTGGTCCCCAGTAACCATGCTCTAAAACGCACATCCTTGCTTAAGAATTGCCATGTTGGCTGAGGCGTTACTGGGTTTTAGTGATGAGGCAGGTGTCAGCTCCTTTCAACTGGCTAATAACTGAAATTTGAATTAAGCTCTGAACTGGATGGTTTAAAATAACTCTAAAAAAAATATATTATCCTGCTATATTTCTGAGTTTTTATGTCATGCAGACAATTTCCAACCTCTGTTTGAAATTGCTGCAATCTCTGTCTAAAATATCTCTGCCTAAAATATCTTCTAAGGACATAAATTCTACGTTTAGGTACACGCTGTTTTAAAAAATTATTTCCTTTTGTCATTTCTTATTACATTGAATGTCACCATGACTTTGTGTTGTGACATAAGTAGAGACCTCAGGATAACCTTTCTCTTCCATTTGTTTTGGTTTTTTTCCTTATCTCCCATCTGACTGTCTCCTTCAGGATTATAAACCAAACCCATAATTTGTGGTTTTTTACAGGAATTGTTAATGCCCTTGCACACTTTAACACCCTTCTTCTTTTGAGAAGAATTTTTCTGGTTGCATAAGAAAAACTTATGAACAGATGAGTTCACAACAAGACAAGAGGTCAGCTTAAAATCAAATTCCAAAGCTCACTGTGGTTCCCAAACTTCAGACAGTTCTACATTTCTTGTCCTGGTATATATGTCTAGCCAGTCACGGCCTCATTTCTGAAAATCTTTTAGCTAATGTTCTCAGAGTGAGTTTAATCTTAGCAGAATGTTTAAACTGAGTAGTGTATTTCTAACAGGTCTCTTAAAGTACAAAGACACAGTTCACGTGGTATGGTGGAAAACACATGGAGGCAAATTGAAACTGTAGGTAGTGGCAAAGAGAGATGTAAAGTGCAACGGAGAGGTAAAGAGAGGAATGTGAAGAATTACATAAAATCTAGCTCCCACCAGTTTCATCCCGGTCTCATTGGTGGTTACTTCGAAGAAAAAAGTCAGCAATATATGTCTACCATGTATCTTTAGAGGGATTGCATTACAGGGCATTTACAGACTGCAGGCAGTTCTGGAAACCAACACAGGTATAGATATAAAACCTCAAACTGGTGAATGACTTGAGACTATCAACAATTCAATCGTCTTTTACAGAGGAGGCTGGGTTTGGGTTCATGACACCTTATAACTCTCTTACACTAACAAAAACAAAGAAGCAAGCAAAAGAACTTCTGAAGTGGGAATCTGTGACAATAAAGTAGCTTTCTAATTTCTCATATAACCCTGAAAATGTAATTGTCCACACTTGCATACAAGTAAAAATTTCGCTACCCTTTGAAGTCAGTGGAACCACACCCATTTGCAGGGTTTTGCCTTAACTCATCTGTTTCTGACGTCAGAGGCCAGAATTATTTAATTACAAGTATCAGGTTTTGTTCACAAACATGAGTTTAAAGGTTAATTATGCTGCATTCACTGGACTTGTGCCCAAGAGATTGTCCAAAGCTATAATAGATGTTATAAAAAAAAAAGTACTACTCTAAAATTGGTCACAGCTCAGAGAAACTTGAACTTCTAATGCGCTTGGGTGGTTTGAAAACTCTCACCTACAATAGCATTAAAGTATGGTTTTTATAAACTTGAGAAGTATTCTTAGCTTTAAGCTTTTGGTCTGACTAGGCCTTGTTCTCAAAACTGAACTCCCCTGAGAAGGCCAAAGGGCTGTTTTTATTAGAGTATAAACTAAAACAAGTAACCTTTGAAAAGGAGAAAACTGGAAGTGATTAGACATGACAGAATATAAATTTAAAAGTTTATAAACAAATATCTCCCTGCCCACTGTGTCCTTGCAAAAGCTGGTCAAGCTGGTTTTCAAGCACAGCTTTTGTCATCAAGCTTTAGCCTACCTTTTTTAATTGAAGGAAACTGTATAGTTTCCTCCCGTTCCCAGAATGGTTTTTTTGGTCATTTTTGAGACATGGCTGTCTGCTCCTTGCACTTTGAAGAGCTCTCTTCCCTTTGCCAATCCTTCCAGTTTCTAGAAGTGTCTCTTCTTTAGCAGGATCATTTATTTGCCTAAGGGAAGAATGATCTCCCCTCTCAGGAGGTCCCAACCAATTAATTCCTTTTTCTCTTTAAAATCCCCTGTGGCAAACAAACTGAGCACAGAAGAACGACATGTACCATTACAAGACTTGAAAATCATAGCAGTATCCATGTATTTGATTTTAGTGATACGATAACATCTCACAGCAGAAAAAGGCTAAGCTAAATATTCTCACAAGTATATCTTCTTTGTATCACATCATCTGCCATGGTGATATCTGTGAGAAATAATGAAAAAAGATTGCCCAGCCAAATTCCTTTCTAGAAAAAATCCAAACACTTCTATCTCCTCTACAGTCTAGCCCAAGGCAGAGGTTTTTCCAGCAAAGTCACTGGATCTGTGACTGTGCAGCCATATCCATGGGATAGGAGAACACAAGGCTACAGAAAGCTGGAAATTTTGAGCTTTTTTTCTGTGACTGAGAGTTACAACTCTTCCTGTTACTCACCTTGCAGTTTCTCTGAATCAAGCTCTTACACATGGCCACGGCACGGGGCACCAATTAATGTCGAGGAGCCATGGCCAACATTATTTGGAAAAGAAACTTCACAGAAAATGTGTTCCAGTACCAGATGCATAGCAGTGGGTCAAGGGCACTTTGTGCATCCTCACATGAGAGGGAGTCAGGCCTGGATTTCAGACAAAACAAGCAGCGCAGTTGCTGCCTGAACGCTCGGTTTCCTTGAGCGAGTCACGTCCTGCTGGGTTGTAACCCAAAGTAGTGATAAAATAGAAGCATGGAGATAACTCATGCTTTGAGATACTAAGTCTTAATGGTTGGTTTGTTTAACACCTGTATGCTGAGAGCTGTACAGTGCACAAAAATAGAGATAGTGTAGACTTCCAAAGATGTTCGCATTGTGGTGAAGCACAAATGCTAGCAGGGTAGCAGGGTGCACATCACTTGCGAGTGTCGTGAAGAAGTGGAAGGCTTGAAAGAAGCACAAACCTGTCAGTTATTATTCTCTGCTTGTATATTTGGTGCTACGCAAAGTGCATAAAAGTTGCGCCTGATGAGAAGTGTTTACTTGAAAGTCTTGCCAGGATGGAAGTTGGAATGATAAGGCCCACCAAAGATTTCTTAAATAAAGAAGTTTTAACTCACAGGGATAGATGGAGGATGGGGATAGTCTAGGCTCGGGGCTCAACCTGGACAAAAACATAAGACATAATGATTTGTGATGTGTTGTCTAAGTACTTCTCCAAGGTTCATTTGTTTTGATGCTGTTGTAAGGATAAAATCCTCCTGAAGCACCTTTCCGGATGCTACTTTTCGTTAAGATTTATTCCAAGGGCTACAGCCCCCACAACTTCTAATTATTTACTGGCTTCACTTACAAGGAGGGCCCTGTAAACCTTAATTATTTGTTACGTATGGAGTCGCGCTTTCTCTCTAACCAAACACCTGCCAGGCTGGTGCCCTGACGCTTAACCCAGTCGGACAAAACACTGGACGCTGCTTTGGGTCTCACCAAGCTGGATGACTGTTCCGCTGCTGGCACATGTTCTGGGCACAGATCCCTGGCTTGCTGGCTTTTCCCTAACGTGGAGCCCTGATTTCTTCAACCCAAGGGCTTGTGCCACTACCAGTACCAGGAGTTTTTTAGCTTGAGTGAGCTAATTTCTGTCCAAGTATTTGGATGAAGTCTCTTACGTCCCCCATCCCCTATTACTTCAAAACCGCTGAATTTAGTCCTGAATCTTAAAACAACATGCTTGAAACACCAGACTTCTACAGGCAGGAGTAGGTAAGAAAATAGCTAAGAATAGCCAGAAAAAGCATTCATGGATTTTAATTGAACTGTCAGACGTGGTAAGAGGAAGAGGTTTGCATGACGAATGGATGTGGAATTCCCACCCTCTAATGCCTGAGCCTTTCTTTATATTCTGCGTGGACTTGCAAGTGTCTCCTCGTGTGGTCCTCTCCCTCCAGCCTGTGCTTCCCATTATCCCAATTTTTCCACCTCCTTTCTCCTCTGCTGGCAAATCACCTAGGACATCGAAGCTTTTGCAAAACGCTGTTGCTAGAGCTCAGCGCAGAACGATGCTTGGACATCTGGGTGCGAGGCCGAATGCTGCACAAACCACTCAGCTGAAGCAGCGGTGGGGAAAAAAGTCTGCATTTTTCACTGGCTGATTTCTCACTGTTCGCTGTTTTGCCCTTCTCAGCAGGGTAAATGAGCCCATGCTGAGCTCCGTGCTACTGCAGGAGAAATGTGTCTGATGAACCAGAGCTACTTGGGTTATGTCTGCACTCCACCACAGTACAGACATTCCCATACATACATATATATACATACGCTGGGCAAATTATCCTACTTCCCTGACCTATAGCGACAGTTAAGAGAGTACAAAGTTTGTCCTTTTTGTATTCTGTACTCGTGCTTTATTTTCTAAAGTCCATTCTTTCCAGCGAAGCTGCCTAAAGTGCTACCCACTGCTAAGGATTTATTTAAAAATATCTCGCTGCTAAATGCGATGGCTTTAATTACCTTTTATTTATCCCTCATTACCAACATATGTTTTCAGTGGAGGAAAATAGTTGGGGGTGGGGGCAGGGGGTCGAGTGCTTTTTATATCTTGGCAAATATTTACTGTTAATGTTAAGCAAATGTTAGCACATCAGAAACAGACGTAATTGCTGTGCTTTTAAAGCATTAATATAAAGAAAGATAAATCCTGGCTGATTTGAGTGATGGAATTTTGAAAAGTGAGTAGAGAAAAATATTTGTTATTAAGGTCAAATTCCCAGCTACTGTTAAGTTCTGACTAATCAAGGTAGTTTTAAGGGGTTGGAAGGATAAGTTGTTACAGGTGAAAGTTGCGCCCACAAATGACCTTGGGGCCTGATCCGTCAAACAGCTTCAGATGAGGGGAATTTTGTGTCCAAGCAAAACTCTGAAGCCCGCGTGGTACCATGGCAAGAGTAACAGAGAACAGCTGGGGGATGAAGGCTTCCATCCCTGCCACGGACGGCTTTAAAAGCTTCGTATTTCCTTTCAGGTTTTGTAAGAAGTTAACAAGATAGTCCCTCCTACTTCATGGTCTTTAATTAGCAGAATACCACCTACTGCTGCTAAAAAAAAATCGTTCTTGGTTTATCTGTTTTCCAACAGTTTAGAAAAGCCTTCATCTGATATGCTAGAACGTAGCAGGAAATGCTAAAATAAGCAATAGCGAGATCAATACCAGCAGCTGGCTCCGACTACTTCATTGACACTGACGTGCTGTTTATAATAAGTGTATACATCTAGCCTCTTGTATTTGATCTTCCTAAAAAGAGTAGGAAAAAAATTACTATTTTTTTTTTAACTTCACCACAGTACTGTTCTGCAATCGGTCAATTTTGTGCTCACATTTTAGTTGTGTGATGTACATGGACATTGTACTTAGTGCAGTGAGCTGTGCTTCGGAAGGCGAGCTCTTGTCTGCACTGTGTAACAGCACCAGTAATTAAAAGTGTACCCACTGAACTGTGCTAAGGTACATCTGAGAAAAAGGAATGCAGCTTTAGCAGGTTGGTTTCTATTAGTAATATCAAATTTAATAGTAATTATGGCTCATACAGAACCAGTATGTCTAATAGAGAGGCTGCAATAGAAGCCGTTGTAGTGCGTGCTTATCCTGGGCATTTATTATGTTACAACAAAACATGCAGATTAAAAGAAGTGTACATGCTAAATACTGTTTTGAAGTGGGAAAAAAAAACAACTTTTGCATGACATTTTGTTGTTCTACATGCCAAAGGGCAGGTCTGTGAAGATGAACCTTATTTATGTTTGACAGGTTGCAGATGGAAACATCTTTTTCAGCTAGATTTGTATTAAAATCCTTGGTTTAAAGAATGGATAGAAAAAGTAGGTTAATTAGGAGTGTCTGCCCTAAAAGCTAGTACAAGGGAAACATTTTCTTACATGTGAGAAACTGCAACAAATATTAAATAGTAAAAAACCAAAAAATAACCGTAATAGTAGATCATTGTTTCAAAGCCATTGCTAATGACTGATACACATGAGGAAGAAGCCTTAGATGTAAACAGGAGCAAGATAATTAACTGAAATCAGACACATAATTCATTATATAATTTTAAATTTGCAATGTTAGCAAGAACCTTGCTCTAAGAGATTTTGAGCAGGTTTCTGCCAGCTTATTTTCTTGGTCAAATGCTGAAGGCTTCAAGTCTTCTGGGACTTCTGGGACGATCTGCCTGGGGACTCCAGAGCTTCCAGTGCCTTGGAAGCCGAAGCTGTACTAACGCAGTGCTTCTGCTAGGTCCTTGCTGCTGCTTCTTTGGCAATTGGTGCTTCCTTAGGATTTACTTTCACAGGAGGGAAAAAAAAAGAAAAAAAAAAAGCAGGTATAAAACTGTTCAGAGAAATTTCCAGAGGATGGTATAACGAGAAGACTGAAACGCAGTGGGCCATGTTCTAAACCAACAGCAGATGACATTTTGGATTCTCATTATAGAAAAGCTTTGCTGAGGCATTTTATTTTTCGCCTTTTCCCAACTGTTTAGCTCTACAGTAACATCAGCAGTAGAGAAAAATAAGGAAATTGGTTTTTGCTTTATTACGCAATAGGTCTGGTTTATTGACAAGACTGTTGTTGCACACGCTGACTCAAACTGAGTCTTCTGAAGATCCTGTTCTTTGCTGTTTCAAAACAGCATCTTGGCACTTCTTCCTTCTTTGTTTGCAGTGGACTGGATTTTCCCCACTGTTTTCTGCTGCTGGTAGTTACTCTGCGAGTACCTCCGTTAGTGAATGTGCTCATAATGAATTTTGTCCTGTGAGTAAAGGTGACAGGGTCACATTTCTAGCAGCAACTCCCATGGATGTAGAGTTGCCCTTCAAAAAATTGTTGGGACAATCTGTCCAAATGTAAATGTGAACAAATGTAAATGTGAACAAGGCTTGAACACCAAGCCTTGGCTTGATTTCTGGCAATTGTAAGTTCCGCTGCTTTCTGAGTTTACATTTCTTAACCAAAATGGTCTAACTGTGTTTTTGTTACCTTTTTTCCCTCCTTCTTCTCCTCTTCCCCTCACTCTCTTTCCTCTTTATTTGCTGCATAGAGGGAAGAAACTGAAAGAAAACTAATTAATGCCAAAGGGTTGACTGCCACATTATCACTCTATAAAATCTGGAAAAGCTGTTATTAAACATTTTGCATTTCATTTGAAACTTACATCCAGTAAAAGAATTAATTTCCCCATGCTGAATTATATATGAAATAAAAGGTATGGGCCTGTCTCTGAGCTAATCTGCATGAGATATAAACTGATTTAAATTGATCAAACACAAACACGGCTTTCATTTTCGTTCATGCCAAACAATACCCCCAGCAGTAGTAAGAGATTTCTTGGGTTGTTCATTTTCCCATCATCCCGACGAGGTGACAGAGGTCAAGGACAGCGCTGAATCGAAGGGTGTCAGACGAGCTGCGTTATGCTTTGGGCAGTACTATTTCATTACAGAAGCCTCAAAATGTACTTGTACAAGCGGGTGACGTGTTTCACAGCTGTACTGGGCTCTCTGGGGCAGCTTTTATGGTTCATCTGAGATTTGCTTGCTTTGACCCATAAGCAGATGATGTTTGGTGTTCCAGAGAAAATCCCCTATTTCCTTTTGAGGAAAAGAGATTAAACAAAAGCAAAAGTAACGTTATGGTGTAATCTTTGAGCTGCAGCTGTAGGGAAAGCACTCACCTTTTTAATTTTTTTCCAAAATAATTCCATAGGTCTCTGCAACCTTTCTCAATCAACTGTTTTGCTGAAATTATAGGGCGAAAAGTGGTTTTTCCCCCGATTCCATTTCTTGCACCCCATCTCGTAGTGCAAAGTGAGTAGAACAAATTGAACTAGGAATCTTTTACATTTTCACATCAAAATTTATGTATTTTTCTATGGATCAAGACCTCAGCTAAATGTAGGGTAACCTGTGAGACAGCTGGTGGAACATCGTGGCCGTGGGTTTATGAAGAGCTTGCACAACATGCAGAGAATAAGATTTCTTCCAAAGGTGCACAAAAGCGTGAGATGACCTTGTAGCTCCAACCAGACGGGTATTTTTGGGGCAGAGGCTCAGTGCTTGCGCGGGGGCTGCAGTTCCATGCCTTTGCAAGGTGCCCCTTCTCCCCCAAGGGAGCGGCGCTGGCTTCAGGACTCTCAGCTGCAAGGAGCAGCTTATCTCTGTTCCTGCAGCGTGCCGACACCGGCTAACAAAGCACAGCCTTGTAAAACCCTGTTAATAAACAGCTGGTGGAGCCAGTAACGCTCAGCCTTTTGGCAGTTTGTCATCCTGGGGCTAAAAGACGTGGAAGTGGTGCCAACCCTGTCCCTTGCTGGAGGTGGCTGTGCACTGTGGGACTGCTGCCGGAGGGGACCCGAGCTCCTCGGGCATTGCCCTCGGCGTCTGCAGCGCCCGGAGCCAAAAACTGAGCTTTGCTGGGCGGCCTCGCAGGCAGCTGGGTGCGTATCGGCCGTTTCACCATCTGGGAAAAGGCAGACGCAGCGCTTTCGATAAGGGGCACGGGGGGTGCGGACTCGCCGCTCTGCAGGCTCACAGATGTCGGTTTTTCAGACTGCTGGTGAGGAAAGAAACTGGTCCTTCCTCCGGAGCACCAACCCCGCGAGTTTCCGCCCTGCGCGGTGTCCTGCACACCCTGTACCGAGAGCTGCATGTGTTTGCAAAGCAGGGGGAAAAGACAAAAAAATACCCAGAAAACCCCAAACAAACAAAACTCTGCATGTTGCAAAAGCCTCTGTCAACTGGAGATTCTCTGGCTGCATTGTTTGGAGGGGAGAATTGAGACAAAGATTTAAAAAAAAAATAAACTCACTAATATCAGGAAGGGTTGCCTGTGGTTCACTTATCAGCCAGAACATTTATTTATATTACTGTTCTTCGCTTATCGGTAACAGCACTGACATGAGCTTATGGTAGAAGTTCAGCAAACACTGTATTGTTTAAGTTAAAAATAAGAAATCTTTATAAATGCTGGTGCATTTTGTTACATTTCTAAATTTGTTTTACCTGACATATTCTTAGCTTTCCTAAATGTCTTATCTTACTGGTAGAAAGCTGATAAATTTTTAGCAAATTTACTTTGTAAATTGCAAAAAGGATTTTTTTCAGAACTGGTAGCAACAGGAACTGACATTTAAATAGCTTCAGATACGTATCATGCAGAGAGAAGTGTAATATTTACAACTGTTGTGTCTTGTCATATTAAATTTCAGAGGTGCTTGCTTTACACATAACAGATTGTTCTTTGGGACTGGAACCCACTGATAGTAGAAAACTTTTTTCTTCATAAAATGTAACTCCAGCAGAGTGTCAGTTTTTTTAAAAACTTCTTTAATCATCACGCACCTTTTAATTTCAGAAGAGTCTGTATTTAGGACCCGCTTGCTTGCATTTGTGACCCAATTCTCACACCTGCCTACATTTTTTTACGGAAAGAAATAGGCAAAATATTTCTAGTAAGAGCATGTACATGTGTAAATATCACTTTAGAATCTTAAACTGTTTTGTTAGAAGTTTCCAGTGCATAGCAAATACATTTCCAAGATTTTTTCTGATAAAACCAGAATTCAAGCTATTTTATAATGCTCAACTGTGACTCAATTCAAGGAAAACCAGAGTTCAGTTTAAAATTTGATACAGCCCATGAAATTTGGCCAACATGGATTAAGCATGCAGTTTCATAGAATCATAGAATCACAGAATGCTGTGGGTTGGAAGGGACCTGTAGAGGCCAGCCAGTCCAACCCCCCTGCAGCGAGCAGGGACATCTTTAACCAGATCAGGTTGCTCACAGCCCCGTCCAACCTCACCTGGGATGTTTCCAGGGATGGGGCCTCCACCACCTCTCTGGGCAACCCCTTCCAGTGCTTCACCACCCTCAGTGTAAAACATTTCTTCCTTCTATCCAGCCTAAATCTGCCCTCCTTTAGTTTAAACCCATCACCCCTTGTCCTGTCACCACAGGCCTTGCTAAAAAGCCTGTCCCCACCTTTCCTCGAGGCCCCCTTGAAGCACTGCAAGGCCGCACTAAGGTCTCCCCGGGGCCTTCTCTTCTCCAGGCTGAACAGCCCCAACTCTCTCAGCCTGGCCTCGTAGCAGAGGGGCTCCAGCCCTCAGAGAATTTTTGTGGCCTCCTCTGGCCCCGCTCCAACAGCTCCATGTCCTTCTTGTGCTGAGGGCTCCAGAGCTGGACGCAGG
>VYZW01021905.1:13610-34318 GCA_013401315.1 Balaeniceps rex
CCTTGTTTAACCTTTTGAGATTTGCACAGGCCCCCCTCCCCAGCCTGTCAGGTTGTTTGCAAGTCATTAAAAAAAAAAAAAAAAAGTGGCAGGGATTTTCCAAGGAATATGGGAGAGCTGGTAGGCAACCACAGCCTTCCAAGGCGATGCCAGCGGGACGTGGGCTGCGTCAGGACTCTCTGAAATCTCCAGCAAGAGCCTTTGACTCAGTTATAAACCTTACCATAAGGACGTTTATTGGATTTACCTGATGCAAATATAAATCTAAATATAAATAAAATATAAAATATAAATATAATGCTCTCTCCTGGGTATTTTGAGCTACTCTCTTGTTGCAGAGCAGACAAAAAAAAAATAAAAAAATCTGTTTCCTGAGAGGAGCCTCTTGCTAAGAGAAACCCTTGAGTATCAGAGAGTCATCAAAATATGAAGCCACGCCACGTTTCAGTCGGCCTCCACGGCTTGAACAACCTCTCCAGCCTGCCAAGCGTAATTCAGAGTACCCTGAGGCGGCGGTAATTTATGCTGACCAGTATGAAATCGCTCTTCCCTGCTCAGTCCTGTAGAAAAATCAGCCTAGTTGGCAGGAAGGTCCTTGCTCAGTGTGCTCATACTAAGATTTCTGAAGGACTGAATCATGAACAGGGACGTATTGTGTCTTCCTGAGTCACGATACCACTCTGCCTGTCTTCCAGTGTTCGATGTGCCCAAGCCGTGTCACTCCTCCTCTTAAAACTCGCCCTGGGCCTGAGGTCATTGTGAATAATGAACTGTTAGAAATGCAGAGGACATCTGACCATCAATGCGTAGCTTCAGTACCGCTGCCGCAGCCTTTTGAGTATTATATTTGTCAAGGCATCCATGGCCTTGTGTAGTGATGCTGGAAGCCAGATGTTTGTTTTTATCAAATCATGATTTTACACTTTTTGGTCCGGGATGCATAGCATTTAGGAAAAAAAAGTTATTATCATAATCATTATTATTGTTATTATCATCATCATTATGTAATAATAATGTATTTTTAAAAGAATGGAAACTTCCTTTCAATGCAGGTCATTACGCAGCTGCAGTACATTATTTTGTTATGACCTTTTTTTTTCTATAGTTGCTGGAGTTTTCTGCTTCAGACAAAGACGCTCAAACACTGCTCTCAGTTTCTGAAACAGCACAGACATAAGCATTCACTTTTGCTGTCTGGGAAATTATGACATCCAAATTTGGAGAAAGACCAGTTTATGTTTAGGCCTTCATTTATATATTTTATTATTTTAACTACTGAAATATGACTATGACAGTATGAACTTAGTGTAATGAATCAGTATTTCAATACACTTTATTAGCTGATTTTAATTTACACATAAACTCTGTGATAAAACTGTAAAGAGATACATTCTCCTAATCATCATTGGGTTTTCTGTAGAAGTTTGATCTTACCACTGTAAGTCAAGAAAAAAAAAAAATACCAGTGTATAAATTTTCAGGACCAGCTTGAAATACTATAAAGGGGCCTGCTTCTCTCCAGCTGTTAAGTATCCACCATACCTTAGGTGTCCACCATCACCCAAAATGAGCTATTTCACTCCTAGAATTGAGGAGGTTGCTACTTGCCACTTTTGAAAGTGTTTTAAATTATAAAATGATGCCTCAAATTCCAAACATTCATGCCAAACAAAAGAGCTCCAAGGACTGATACCTGGCTCAAAGGTTAAGTGACACAGACTGGTTCTCATTCACGTTTGTTTGAAATCTCTCCCTCAGCCAAAACTACATAGTACTTGGTCCTGTGTCTGCTCTGGTCTCTTCAGAGAGTCTTCACAGCAATAAAATGTATTGCTTTGTGTGGTTTTTTTCAATTCAGAGTATCCGAAACAACATAAGAGTTGCATTGACAGCAACCAGGGATTGTTTTTATAACACAAAACTGAGGGTATGTATGGTGTGCCCTCACAGGTGGCATGTGGGCATTTTTGAGAGACCTAAGGCCCGACGTAGGGTTGGAGTGCTGTTGATAGACTGTAGAGGATGGAAGGAGTAAAATCTACTGTAGTTTCATCAATAATGACTTTTTTGACTCAGTCTGCCTCCGCTTGGGCATTGTTTTGAAAATACCTAGTTGGAGTGATGCAAAACAGAGTTAGGCATTTTGGGTGGTAAGAGGATCCATGCTTGACCATAGGTCCCTAGATCTTCATTTGCCAGCGTGGATGTTCCCCACTAAGTCAGTATTGCATGAGGGTGGGAATTCTTCCTAGATCCTTGTTTTTCCTTTTCGCTTAACCAAACAGACGTATTGTGCCAACATTGCACCAACATTTGGTTGAAAAACGTTGTTTCAAGCTGTACTTGGATGTAAATGCATCCATAGAGGCAGAAGCCTGATTGTCTAAGCACTCTCCTGACAGCTGCAATCTCCTGCATTGTGCTTTTTCCCTTCAAGGGAAGGGAAGGGAAGGGAAGGGAAGGGAAGGGAAGGGGTAGAATTAAGAAGTGATCTACAGTGGAAAAAAGAAAACTCAGCTGATCTTCTCTGTTTCCTGTTTTGGGCTTGACTCTGTGGATTGCCTAGGAAATGTTTAACAAGTGTTCACCAGAGGAGAGAGCTTTATCTACATTAGAACTGAACCTCAGGGGCTTCATTGGAAAGAATGTTTCAAACAGAGAAATAAGAGCTGCCTAATATCTTTCATTGTAAGGCATGTGCTTTAGGTAATTTTATATTTTTTCCCCCAAGCATTAATTTCTGGGCTTTAAAGTACCTTGCTAGTTTGTGTCTGGATCCTCTTTTAAGGGACCTAACCACGATCCTTCTGGATCAGCTAAATGCAGCTAATCCCTTCTGTGACTCATCTGATAGCCATCAGCCGATCTTGGTATAGTTTAAGCCCCTGAGCTTGTGTTTTACAGCAAGAAAAATGTATTACAATATGGAGAAACTATTATTCTATTTTTTTTTGCCTACTCGTAGATTGCCAGTTCCTTTGGCTACTTGTACTTTGCCAAGACATGACCCTTCTCTTTAGAAAAAAAACCAAACCAAACCAAACCAAACAAATCAAAACAATTTTTTTCAGTCTTTCTGTGTGGAACATATTTATAAGACCTCTGGTAGCCTTCACAAGCTCTGCTGTGAAATTTTTTCATTCAGTTCATGTTTTGAAATGTGCCAAAACCAGACACAGCTTGCCACAGAGGTTTTGGTAGTGCTGACTAGAGCAGAACGATTACTTCATATGTGTTGCAACATATACTGCTGTTTGAACATCCAAGTATGACATCTACCTCTTTGCAGCAGCGTGAAGTTACGACTCATGTTCTGCTTAATGTGATCCACAGTAATTACGAAATTCTTTTCTGCAGAATTAAGAACTAGCCAGTGAGTGTGGTAGGTACATAGTAGGTTTTACAAATTTACTTTCGTCGTGTTGCATCCAGCTGTGTAATTCAAATAGCGTCAAGTTTCCAAGAGCATTTATAAACCAAACCTGTAACCTCATGAAAGAATGAAATCAAGTTTATCTGATGCAGTCTGTTGTCCAGAAAAGCATCTTGATTTTTTCTTTTTTAATTCTTCATGAGCTGAGTGTTTATCATGTCTCATATTTGTTCGGTTAGATCTGTTCAACAGGCTGATATGTCAGTTAGATCATGTTGTTGCCCTTTCTGACCTTTGGAACCATGTTAGCACATATCTAGTCATCTCAAATTTCCCTATATATTCCAAGACATGTTGAAAAAGACTGTCAAAAGACTAACTATGTTCTCAGGTAAATTTTTTCAGAATTCTTAGATGAAACTTGTCAAGGAATCATGACTTTAAAATGTCCTTCAAATATTGTTCAACATCTTCCTTGCTTACCAATGGACTGGAAAATATTACATTCGCCTCATATAATACAAGCCTGAGATAAAGGAGTTTCCATTCAAATTTAGCACAGCACAAAGCTGGGAAAGAAGTATGAATGTCGGTTGTAATTCATAATGTTACTGACATCTGAGATCTGGTCTAAAAAAGCGGTATGGTATTCAGTGGGGACATGTGGAAAAACTGCATCTTGCCAAGAATAATTAGCTATGCAAAAATAGGTTGGGGAATAACTGGCTGTTTACCAGTTCTTCACAAAAAGATCTCGTGCATATTGTGGATGATAAACTGAGCATGAGTCAACAACTTCGTGCTACGGCACAAAAGGCAGACATGGTATTGGCCTATGTAAAAAACAACTTAGTCTTAAGGACACATAAAGTCCTTCTGATGGGGTCATGTACTGAGATGAAATGCTATCAAAGGTGCTGGACCCCATAATTTAAGAAATACATTAGCAAAGTGGTGTAATCAATGAGACCAGCAAAGGTCTTAAATATAAAACATGCTCAGAAAGACCAAAAGATCTAAGACTGTTCAATTAAAAGAAGACTGGAGGGGAAAATTGTAGCAATTTACAAGTAGATAAAGAAATGTTGCAGCAAACAAGGGAAAAATCTGTTTCTCACATGCGTGTTGGCTAAGACGTAACGTGCGTACACCGCACCAAGAAAGATTTAAGTTTAACGCTGGGAAATGGTCTCTAGAGGTAAGTGCTGTGAAGCACAGAAACAGGTTTCTTGGAGGGGTTGCGTGTTCTTTATCAGGCTAGACAGACATCAGGCAGTAATGACGTAGGGTGTGGTATAGAGAAAAGCTTTTTCATGGAGAGAAGATCTTTTTAGTTCTTAGCCTTTAGTAAAAGGAAATGGACAGCAAGTCATTTCTGATAGCACTTCAAAAATATTTTCAAATTCTCACTTGTGTTAAACCATCCCATGGCTGTATCCATGGCACAATCACAGGCCAACACTTGCTGCAACATTAGGTAGCAAGGTGGCATCTGGCATACATGGGGTTGGTTTTGGGCTGGGTTGCAAACTTCCTACCTGTGCAGTAAAGCTTAAAAAACCTCCAAATAAGTGCTACACCACCTTCCATTGCCCAAGGCAGCCATAAAGCACAACAGATTGGGCCACTCTCTTTAGATGGCTTTTCCACTGAATTTTAATACGTGTGTCCTGGTTTCAGCTGAGTTAGAGTTACTTTTCTTCCTAGTAGCTAGCATAGTGCTGTGTTTTGGATTTAGCATGAGAAGAATGCTGATAACACACTGATGTTTTAGTTGTTGCTAAGTAATGCTTAGACTAGTCAAGGACTTTCTTTTTCAGCTTCCCATGCTCTGCCAGGTGCACAAGAAGTTGGGAGGGGGCACGGCCCAAGATAGTTGATCCAAATCGACCAAAGGGCTATTCCATACCATATGACGTCATGCTCAGTATATAAACCGAGGGGAGTTAGCCGGGGGGCAGCGATCGCTGCTCGGGGACTGGCTGGGTGTCGGTCGGCGGGTGGTGAGCGGTTGCATCACTTGTTTTCTTTTCCCTGGGTTTTGTTTGTCTCTCTCGTTCTCCTTTTTATTACAATTATTATTATTATTATTATTATCATTATTATTATTACTATTATTATTATTTTATTTCAATTATTAAACTGTTCTTATCTCAACCCGTGGGTTTTCTTACTCTTGCCCTTCCGATTCTCTCCCCCATCCCACCGGGGAGGGGGAGGGTGAGTGAGCGGCTGCGTGGTGCTTAGTTGCCGAGTGGGGCTAAACCACGACAACGTGTTGAGTCCATGTTTTCATGATGTTGTGTGGTCGGTTGTTAGTATATCTAGAAGACTGCATGAAGTGGAATGAAGACTGTGGGTCTAAACCTGTGTCCCTTTGGCACTGTGAATTTTTGTATAATCTTGTAGAAATCTCTAGAATCTTATCTACTCTAGAAACAGAAATTTCTCTGGTGTGAATGTGGCTTGGATTTCCTCAGTAACTAGTTACTATCATCTCCAACATTACCCATTTCAAGCTCAGCATACCCTTTCTGACAAGTTTTCTTCACATCAGTTCATAGCAGCTTAAGCAATTTTTTTTAAAAAAACAGCACATACAAAGAAAATTGTCTGTATATGTCTTTCCCTGTCAGGGGGGAGGAAAACAAAACATGGCCCAAACATTAATCTTGTTGCTTGATGTATTTATGGAAAATGACTACTGTTGCAATATAAAACAAAAAAAGAGTGGAACTGTATAAACTCCTCAGGCTGAGAATTCGTCAGGGTCAGGAGGCTTTGACACTGCAAAAGCTGACACGATTATCTGCTCTCAGGGTATGCCCACCACTGATTCAGCCTCAAACCATTGCTAAACCCTGCATTTTACTGCATGCAGTTTTAGACTAAATGAGCATTATTTTTTGTTTGCTTTAAAATGCTCTGCTTTAAAGCTCGGTGGCTCGTGAGCCGCTCCGCATTGATTCACTGCATTTATTCTACCATCGTGGTGGATGTCCATGTGCATAAAACATCAGCCATCCTGAGTGGTGTGTGCAGAGTCCATGGACTGGCGTCTCTAGCTTGGTGCTATGGGAAATAAAATAGTACAGCATTACCGGGGCACTTACTGCTTTGGTTTTGTACCTTGCTGCCAAAAGGCATGAAGGTATTTGATATAAAGAACAGCAGTATTCCAAAACAAGCAGAAAGTTGGAAGAAGGGACCTGTAAGAATTATTGCACTAGATGTAGGCCCACACAGGAGCAATTTGTCAGCTGAAATTGCAAACGAACATATAGCAGAGAACTGAGTTTATTGGTGATTCTGAGACGCAACGCAAGAGATCAGATCTTCTCAGAGGGTTTTTCTTAACAACTGTGTCGAAATTAAAAGGCCAGAGCTTCCGCCTATTAAAAACCTATAATGTTTTCAAAAGAGGGTCGATTATCAAGTGGTTAAGCTGCCCAAAACATCAGAAGCAGATAACAAATATCATCAGCTAGCATAAGTTCGTAAAATAGAGACATTTTAGGGTTTGGTATGTTGCTTAGATACAGGTCATACACAGTTTGCTGCAGATAATTTGTCAGATTAACAATTTTTTAGCAAGTAATTATTTGCAAAAAATGTTTCCTTTGTCTGGCCTGCTCTGCACTTAGTAGAAAATTTCTGAGAATGTTCTAGAAGAAACATGAAGTGCCAACGCAAGGGTAATGTAGCCTCCTTCCACAACAGAGCCAAGATCTGGAACAGAGCAAGTTGCTTTTCAAGAAAGTCCAGAGTGTGTGAACACCTAGTAATGTATGTAGATCATAACCCGCAGATTTTCATTTTTTAGCATTGTCTCATCTACTTTGTGAAGAATTTGCTGAGTAAGCATGAATAACTGATTCAAGCTTTGGCTTTCATTAGCGGGTTTTTTTAGGTACACAGATTTCGTTTTCTAAATGGATGTGATGAAATACAAATATAAGTGCAAATTCATGTGTCTGACCTTGGCATTTTGCTTTCCTGATGTAACAGGGGTAAGATGAGCAAACTTACATTCTCTGTTCTCTGTGCCAGGCTACCCACCAACCAGCAATGCCAAAAGCAAGGGAGAAGCTTAAGAGCTGCCAAGCTTTGTGCCCAGGATTAAATAATAGTAACAAAAATTAAAGTAAATAATAAATAAAAAAATAGCAACAACAACAGTAATAATAATACTCTAGGTCTAGCTCTTGAGAGAAACTCATGACAAGTAAACATCAAAAGGTTAGCTGCCTGCTGACAAAAATAAAAGAGAACACCAAATATTTTTTGTCAGACCAAAAGACTTGCAATTTTTTGTCAAACTTAACCTCCCATAGTTTCAGGATGCAGCTGAAGGAGATTGTCCTTAGAATTCAAGACATGGCAATAAAGGAATGAAACTGTCTATAACACATTGAGCTATTTTAAATCTTTCTTGCTTAGAAGGGAACAAAATATGGCAGTCCTTCAACTGACTACCTTCCTGAATTTTTTTAAATAGTCCTTATTTCCTTAGCAATGTTGCTTGGTTGTTTGTTTTTTTTTTTTTTTTCTTTTTTTTTTAATATTAACTATGTAATTGTGTTAACAAATAGTTCCAGAATACATCATGTCAATTGTTGCTCTTTTTTCTTCAAAATATTAGGAAAAATAAAAGAGGGCCTTCTGTATCTTATGTAGCTGGAATCCCTCTCCAGATTACAGGAAATGTTATGGTTTAAGAGATCACAGAAGACTTACAAAGACACTTAAAGGGTCAGATAAACATGCTTCACCCCCTTGAGAAGAAAGCAAGCCTAGCAATCCTTTTTATAGATTAGAAGGGGGAAAAAAAAAAAACAAAACCAAGGTTAAAGCCCTGATTCTGGCTGGCCAGTAAGTGAGGTCATTTTAATCAATGAATCGATTTAAATGTATATGATTTTCTGAGATTGCATCTTTTCCAAAGGGAAGTTGATATTGTCTGTTAATTTGTATGTCCCAATCTCTCAGTGTTTGTTGTATTTAAAAGTATCAATTTAGCTTGAATGAACATCTGCAGTAGTTCTCAAGAGAGAAAAAAAATCTTACATATCAAAGCTGTTTCTCATCATTCTAGTCCTGGCAAAAATATGTAAAGTAAATGTTTTATTGCTTTGTATTGAAGGGAAAAACCTCATATAGTTTCTGGGTTTGGGTTTTTTTTTAAGTTCTAAAATGATTAACAAATCGTTACATACTAGTATGGAATTATACCTTGGAGAAGATACATACTAAAGACAATTATTTCTAAAATTATTTCTAGCCTCTTTCATAGAATTATAACAGAAACAGACCTACACAGGGCTTTGTAGGTTAAAAACATTTGAGGTGGAAGTAGAGTGGTGTTTATGGGAAAAGTGACACCATGAGTGGGGTAGGAGACTGGGAGGCTAGCAGAGGGAGTCTTGAAGAGAATGAAAAGAAATTAGTTTAGCTAAGAGTAGTGGAAGAGAATCAACCAATGGGAATATGTTACTGTCAAGGTTACCAGAGAAATTCACAATAATCAGAACAAAATCAGGGATCAAAACAAAGTCAATGGTGAGAAAAAAGTGGTCAAAACAGAACCAAAGAGGGACCCTCCAGTCAGATAACCATAGTCAAGAAGGGCAAGAGTGGAGGCAGCTTGGGATGAATGCTAAACACTTGTCTTTTCAATGCTAGGAGACATGTAAGCTGGTAGCAAAACTTCTCAAAAGAGTCAGGAAAAAAAAAAAGTACAATTTGGTATAGAAAGTGTTAACAGGAAGTCGCAGAAACTTTGTAATAAGACGACAGTCTCTGAAGAAGCTAACAGTGTTTGATTTTTCTTGTCCCCATTGCACAAGGTTTTAACAGGTAGCTGTAGGGTTGGGGTTTTCTTGCTATTAGACAGATTCAAAACAAACAAAACAAAAACCTTACAGTTACTCACCCAAGAAAGCAATACAAAAGTAACTTCATTATGAACAATGGCTCTTTCTTTCATGGATTAAAGATTTACTTTACAAAGTCTAGTGCCAGTTTAACAAAAAAAAAAAAANTACTGCAGGAGATAATGGTCTTTAAACAAGTAAGGTTTGTAATTACGCAGGTCATTCCAGTTTCTGCATCAGTCTTTCTAGGCCTTTTTCTATAGAATAGTTGTGTTCTGGAACGCCAACTTAGTTGATGTTTTGGGATTTTTTATTCTATTCCAATCCAATGCTAGGAATATGAGACACACAGTCGTTCCGGGTGACAATGTGTCATGGTAATGGAATAATAAATGTGTGCCCCCAGTGTCAAGTATAATAAATATTTTCAGTTGGTCCCTATAATGACATCCCATATGATTTCAGCATAAAAGGTATTTTTCAACATATATCATCACACTACTATATGTGAATAAAACCTGCAGGAAATAGTGGTCATTGTTGAATTGCTTACCATTGCTTTCAAGAAAAAAATCCAAAGTAAGCTTTGTAGGTTAATATGGCTTTGTGTATTTCTTGTCTACATAACTTTTCAGTGTTTTTTTTTAGTTTAAGTGCCTAGGGGTATTAGTAAAAGTGATCCATCTCTGTGGGTTTTCATTTTTGTGCAGCTTTCATTAACTGAATATAAAAGAGTGTTCACAGAAAACTTTAAAGACATTCAGATAGTTTTTTAAGAGTATACGTGATCTCTGAAATACAAATATGTATCAAATTGAAAAAAATCACAGGTTTAGGAACATAAATATGATTTTATAGAAGACTATACTTGTGCTAAGATTCTTGGCTTCAGTATAATCATTAAAAGCAGCATAGGTTATCATAATGTGCCCTCAGGTCTTAATGCTAATTGGGCCCACTCAAGAATACATTTGAGGAAGAAAAATAACTTTCATACCTAAGCAATATTAAAAATTAGAAAGATGAAATGGATCAGATGTCGTGTCCAGGATACAACCATGTTGTGGCCTCTGCTCAGCACTCGTGAGGCCATACCTGGAGAACTGGGCTCTCAGTACAAAAGAGATGTGGACAGACTGGACAAAATCCAACGAAGGGCCACCAAGATGAGTGAGGAAATGGAGTGTCTCTCCTGTGAGGAAAGGGTGAGAGGGCTGGGACTGTTCAGGCTGGAGAAGAGAAGGCCCAAGGGGGATCTTATTAATGTATATAAATACCTGTAGTGAGGGTGCAAAGAAGATGGAACCAGGCTTTTTCAGCCACCTCTGAAAAAATTCAGGGGTGCCCAGTGACAGGGCCAGAGGTAACAGGCACACAGTGAAACACAGGAGGCTCCATCTGAACATCAGGAGCCACTTTTTCACTCTGAGGGTGACTGAGCACTTTCACAGGTTACCCAGAGAGGTCATGGAGTCTCCACCCTTGGAGATATTAAAAAAACTTCTAGACACAGTTCTGGGCAACCAGCTCTATGTGTCCATGCTTGAGCAGGGAGTTTGGACAAGATGACCTCCAGCAGTCCCTTCCTGCCTCAACCATTCTGTGATTCTGTGAAACAAACACCTTTAATTGCAATAGAGAGTTCCTACCTTCCCTGTTGCTTGCTTACTTGCTCAGTGATGTTATCAGGTGGTACCTCAGCTTGGTGTCTGACTGAGCCTGTACCTTCTGAAGAGAGTTGTAGAAGGTATCTAGATTCTGCTGGAAGTGATTTTGGGACCCACTGAGTGTGCCTGACATACTCTGGAAGAGCTGACACACAATGCAATCCCAGAGTCTTGCAGGACTTGCTGGACAGAGTACGCATGTCCACCCAAGCAAACCCAGAAGGTATGCCAGGTATACCAGTGAAACAGGTACCCAGGCTCTTCTCAGAAGTATATTGTACCAGCATTGACTCTAAGCTTATTTAGCAGAGCTGACCTGACAAACAGAAGGGCTGGGTAAGTTACACCCTCTTAACAGGGATAGCAGTGACCACATACTCTCTAGACATGCTGACTCCCAAGCCGTCCCTTGGGCTGCTCCGTTGTGCGTCATCTCTAGAGTAGGTCAGTGGCAGTAAAGCAAATACTGACCTCAAGGGAGTTCACAGAAAACCCTGATCTCTCATACCATCAAGAGCTCTCTTTAGCTATCATCTCCATCTCCTTCAAGTCATCGTCTTATATGCGTAATTTGACTCTTTTTCAGGAATAGCTCATGTTCCTGTCACGTCTTTATAAATAATTATAACTTTAATAAATGGAAAGGGTAAGGCGAGACAGGACAATTTAAAAAAAAAATGGGAGGGAGGGAGCATTTGGCTTCAGTGTGCAAATGACATATCATTTCCAACAACTTGAGGAGGAATAGTTGCCTTGCCTTTAAGACGTGTTCATTTATTTTAAAACTATATTTCTCAAATTTAATTTGTGGTTTCAGAAGCTAAGTATAGAAAATTGCATAATGCCCTTTTAGACTTTGGTGACTAAGAGTCATCACATTAAATGAATATAGCATGCACGGAGTTTGTTAAAATGTAATTTATTCCATTGCAACAGCTTAAATCTCTTCAAAATTGGTTAGGCTAAAATATAACATGCATACTTTTAAGGTGCAAATATTATATTTCTTGAGATACAATAAGGAGATAAGAACCAACAGAACCCAATGCATCCTATCAAGGTTACTCTGGGAATAAAGAATTTGTGGTTTGCAAAGCATGTCCTTTTCCAAAAACATTTGTTTTTGAAATTTCACTCATGACTGTTCGAGGTGTCTCTTATGTTTATAAACAGCATTTTTTTTCCATTTTTTCCATCAGGTGCTTCATTCCAAATGCCTATGCTGCTCTCTTCACGGCTGCTCTGGTGCCATTAATGTGCTTGGTAGTGGTTTTTGTGGTGTTCATCCACGCCTACCAGGTGACCCCACAATGGAAAGCGTACGACGATATTTTTAGAGGAAGAACCAATGCTGCAGGTACGATTCGTGGGCTACCCCTACGCAAACAAGTTGGCCTTTCAGAACAGTACTGACTGTTCTCACCAGTTCAGAAAACCCCGCTAGAAACCACGGTTCAGTAGATACCTACGCACTCGTTTAAGATTAGGCATGCTAGCGGTCTCTTTGAAGTCTGTCAAAGTACTTTAATGATGGAAGCTGTGCAGATGCTTGACTGTCTTATGAGGATGAAAACGTGCTAAACCGAAACCAAGAAATTAGTATCACTGGTTATATCTAC
Source organism: Balaeniceps rex (assembly GCA_013401315.1). Lineage (NCBI taxonomy): Eukaryota > Metazoa > Chordata > Aves > Pelecaniformes > Balaenicipitidae > Balaeniceps > Balaeniceps rex. The sequence goes on from VYZW01021905.1 coordinate 26,143, forward strand.
TCTAGTAAAGAGAATAGCGATGACACGGCACCACCCTGCTTGGGACACTGTGTCCCCGTGCCTGGTTTTGGCTGGGGATGCTGAACAGCCCTGTCCCAGGGAGGGCTGGAGCTGCTCAGGAGCAGCCATTGCAGGGATGTGGGGCAGCGATAACGCATGAACCTACGCCGTGCTCCTCTGCTCGGCCCCAGGTGATGGGCACAGCTCCAGGCCCTTGCGTTTTGTGGTATATTCGGTGGCTGCACGGTCATGTGTTGGCTGCGTGTTGGAGTATTTGGAGTTAATGCCTCTGTTTTGAAATTTCCTAGTGCTGCTGGTGACTGAAACGTGCCTGACAGAACAGACCTGCCTCGTGCAAAACAGGAAGTATCGGTCGGTCTCCTCGGTCAGAACAAGTCAAATACAATAATCTTCCTGAAATAAAGTTGCAGCAGCTTAGACCAATACCGTAATAATAGGACACTCTGTGGGAAGCTTAGAATAATTCCTTTGTTTTCATGGTGGTTTTGGAAAAAAATCTGAGTTTTATAAACAAGTGCAAATATACAGATTTTTAGTAGAAGTGTATCTATTTTATCCCTAACTGCATGAAACTAGTTAGATTTTATAAACTTGCGGAAGATTCTTGAATCATTTTTTCCCAATCATTAGATAAATATAATCTGCAATTAAAAAGAACAGTGAATTATTAAAAAATTCCATTGAGTAGTCCAGTGCTTGTAACTATTCAGATTTATAAAGAGTAGCTGTCTTGTTCAAATGCTCGAATTTCCAGTGATAATTGTGTTATGAAATGAGGGATTGTGGTTTTTTTGAACATTTGGGTTATAGAAATATATTCCTTTTATGAGAAAATGAAAATAAATATTAAATATTTATTATCTGGACATCTCTTCAAATATTAATTTCTTTCTTAGTGACAAAATGTCAGCTTGACTAAGAGCTATATATGAATTTGGATAAGGTCTGATAAATATAGTTTATAAGTATGATACTTAAGACCTTGCTTGCACTTTACTCTTTCATTTCTTTCTGATATAAAAGGGACTGCCTGGAGCAATCACAAAGGTGGCTCCTTATTCAGTCTTGAATAATATATTTTATTTATTTATAAATAACTTTTTTTTAGTATCTCTAAGGATCGAGATTCCATATTTGTATGTTGAAGGTTGAGGCTTGTCTCAGAGCAGTTAAACCAAAAAAAAAGAAAACTGAATACTGAAACAATACCATAAAGGAAGTTGGCATGCAAAATGGCAGAAAGTACTAATAGGAGTTATAATAGTAGGGCTGAAACAAAACTTTGTTTGATTTAACATAGGATTCAGGGTGGGTTTTTTCTCCAATAGAGTCCAGAAAATGGTATAGACAATGCAGAGGTCTCAGAAGGAAAAAAAAAATATCAAGCAGAGAGACGTTCAATAACGTGCCAATAATGGTACGGGTTTTTTCAAGTAGTTTGTAACTTCTACTGCTTGTGCACCTTCACGGCAGACAGACGCTTTGCTACCATCAGGCTTTTGCAAGCACAAATGAAAGTACCTCGTGCAGTGTCGGGGAGAGCAAGCTGGAGAGAGGCTGTTTTGGAGAAGAAAAAGACCTGCCTGGTGAAGTTTATGGTGCCTGTGGTTGTATAAGGGCTCTCTGTGTAGGTGTGTTTATAGTGTAAGCTTCCAGAAAGAAAGGCCAGTGATTCCTCTAGTTTGTAACGTCGCCTGTAACTACATAACGTGGTATTTACTGTTAAAAAAAGGCTTCTGACTTTCTGCCTGAATATTTCTCTCCTGAAATGTGAGATAGTGGTAGTATATTGACATTATTCTTAATATTTTATGGGTTTATTGTGCTTTTAAAGACGTATTCAAAGGCAGTTTGCCGCGGTAAGACCTATTATGACTTTTAAATTTTGAACCTTACCATATGACCCACTCTTTGGAGAAGATCACTCCACTGACTCCCTGTTCTTACAAACTCAGTGGGACCTGCTCCTGCTTCAATGCTGTTATTGCAACCACGACAGAGAATGCTGTGGAAAACACCATTTTTTGTAACAGCAAAGTTGCCTGCAGTCAGCTGCATGATTGTTTCTTGCTTCTGCAACAGAGAGGGGATCCTGGATCACACCTGCACCACATTCTGGCTTCAGTGCCACTTACAAAATCCTGTGAGGTAGGGAGGTCTTTTGGCAACATTGCCTCCTTAAGTTGCACAAGCACCCATTATTTTGCTGTTTTGTTACAGCACTAAATATGCCAAGGTTTCTCTCTGTTTCATCCAAAACCAGAGGAAAGGTGGAGCAACAGTTGTCTATGTGTAGTGTCTTATTCTGGCTTGTCTCCGGCTCTCATCCCCATATTGATTTCTGCCCTGTTCAGTCACCCACAACAATCAATTCCTACAGCAAAAAAACCTTTCCCAGCCTCCAGCCTGAGGTTCAGTACCCAAACTTCCCCACTTTGAACAGTGCAATAAGTAATGAAAAAGAAAAAAGAGAAAAAGAAAAAGAAAAGAAAAAGAAAAAAGAAAAAGAAAAAGAAAAAGAAAAAGAAAAAGAAAAAGAAAAAGAAAAAGAAAAAGAAAAAGAAAAAGAAAAAAAGAAAAAAAACCCCACTGCTTTGGAAAACTGTCTGCTCTCCCTTAGTTACCTTCTCTAGGAAGATAATAAAATTCCAGGGGAATGACACTGTGAACAATTCTGACGTATCAAGTGTGGAGAGCTGTAAACATAGACAAAAATATTTTTAAATAGGCATTTACTTTTACTAGTAGTTGTGGATACCTGTTCATTTAAATTCCAGAGAGCAAAGAGTATTGCAGAAAGGAAAAAGTGGCATATATAGACATATAATGATCATTTCTACATAGATATTCATACAAACACCTATTTGCACGTGAATATTTGAACTAGTACTGTTTATTCCCCTTCTGGGAGTCATTCAGTTAGAAGATCGTTAAAACTGCAGTGTGATACAAATGACCCCATGTGGATTCTGCAATAATTTATGCAAAACACTACTGAAAGTTGTCAATAAAAATAAAATAGCAAGGCCACTGGCTTGCATATTACCATAAAACAGAAGAAGGGATTCGATATGCACATTTGAAAGAAAAAAAAAAATTGTTATCTGGCTTCTAAGTATACATTCTTTAGGTCATTTCACAGATTGTAGGAAAAGCCTCTTAAACTATGACTGGTAATTCTGAAGTTCCATTTTTGAGATCTCTACTTGAGGAAGGCTATTACTAACTTTAATATAAATTTAATATGAATAGAAACAGTAAAGTTTATCCTCATTTGTAGTGTATACTGGTTTTTTTTCAAATAAATTGAATATGCAAGTGGCTAAGCTAAAAATTGAGTCAAAATTTTTTTCTTACTCTCTTTTCTCTTATTGTTGGACTACTCTGAAGCTTACCTTGCAAAGAAGGTTCATCTTGAACTATCGAGAATCACAGAATCATAGAATGGTTTGGGTTGGAAGGGACCTTTAAAGATCATCTTGTCCAACCCCCCTGCCATGGGCAGGGACGTCTTCCACTAGATCAGGTTGCTCAGAGCCCTGTCCAACCTGATCTTGAACACTTCCGAAGACAGGACATTCACAACTTCACCAGGCAACCTGTTCCAGTGTCTTACCACCCTCATCATAAAAAATGTCATGTCTATATCCATTCTAAATTTACCCTCTTCCACTTTAAAACTATTGCCCCTTGTCCTGTCACTACAGGCCCTGGTAAAAAGTCTTTCTCCATCTTTCTTATAAGCCCCCTTTAAATATTGAAAGGCCGCAGTCAGGTGTCCCCGGAGCCTTCTCTTCTCCAGGCTGAACAGCCCCAACTCTCTCAGCCTGGCCTCGTAGCAGAGGTGCTCCAGCCCTCGGAGCATTTTTGTGGCCCCCCTCTGGACCCGCTCCAACAGGTCCATGTCTTTCCTGTGCTGAGGACCCCAGAGGGGGACGCAGGACTCTGGGTGAGGTCTCACCAGAGCAGAGTAGAGGCCTAAAATCACCTCCCTTGACCTGCTGGCCACGCTTCTTGTCATGCAGCCCAGGATACAATTGGCTTTCTGGGCTGCAAGTCCACATTGCTAGCTCATGTCCAGTTTTTCAACTGCCAACATCCGCAAGTCCTTCTCTGCAGGGCTGCTCACAATTCTTCATCTCCCCAGTCTGTAGTGATACTGGTGATTGCCCCATCCTGGGTGCAGGACACTGCACTTGGCCTTGTTGAACTTGGTGAGGTTGACACGGGCCCACTTCTCCAGGCTGTCGAGGTCTTTCTGGATGGCATCCCTTCCCTCAAGCGTATCAGCCTCACCACTCAGCTTAGTGTCATCCACAAACTGGCTGAGGGTGCACCCAGTCCCACTGCCTATGTCATTAATTAAGATAATGAACAGTATTGGTCCCAGTATGGACCCCTGAAGGATACCACTTGTCACTGATCTGCATTTGGACATTGAGCAGCTGACTGCAATTCTTTGGATGTGGCCATCCAGCCAATTCCTTATCCATCAAATATTCCATGCATCAAACCCATATCTCTCCAATTTAGAGACAAGGATATTGCGTGGGACAATGTCAAAGGCCTTAGAGAAGTCAAGATAGGTGACATCAGTTGCTCTTCCGTTATCTAACAGCTCAGTTGCTCCATCATAGAGTGCTTCCAGATTAGTCTTCTACAGCTATTAGAATAAATCCTGTCTGCTGTAGGTAAGATGTTTTAATCTTCCTGAACTTCAGTAGCAGTACTGTGTTTACTAGTTTGTTCTGTCTGTAAAAGCGGAGTTTGTCTTTACCCATTCTAAAGGGGACTCCCATGTATTTTTGTTACTAAGAGCAGGATAACAATGCTGGGTTTCACCATACATAGCTAAGAGAAAAAAATTGCCCCTTGGTAACTGCAAAGAAGATCTGTTCGTACATGGTTAGTTTCTTGGAAAACTATAGGATATAATTGGGTTTTTTTTACATATATTTATACACAGATATTCATTTATTAGTTGTACCTCCTTTTCTGTCATGCATATATTCTTCCTAGTCCTCTAGATTTATCCTGGGTACTCTTAAGTAGAGTCATATCTCTCATGCCCTATTCTGGTAGTTTGTAGGCTTTCAAGAAAACATCACAGCCCAAGGACAGCTAGCCCAGCAAAATTCTTCTTTTACTAATTGTCAATTCTTTTGGCGGTGGTCTGTGATCTTCCCAGAGAGCTTATCATACTCTTTTCTTATGCCTGGGATATTGCTGTAAAAGCGTATGATTAAAACAAGGTTGTAGTAGAGAATAAACACAAGTAAATAGAAATTGCCAACTCCTAATTTGAGCAATATGCGCACTTCTCATTGCCCTGTTTGGAACACCAAACACATGAGGTTGCCCTCTCACACTCTTTTTCGCTGCTCCAGAATTGCTCTGCTGCTAGTCGTGTTGTTTTATCATGGTGATTGATACAGCTTGCTTCAGTCAGGGAATTTTCCTCAACAGTAGAAGGCTAGAAGAAAGGGCAATGGGAAAGTCAAGAATTAATTATCTCTTAGAGCAGGCAGCTCTTCCTCCTCAAAAGCAAGCGTTGGAAAATAGTGTGAAAACTGATTTACAAAGAATGTCAACTCTACCTCCAAAGATACGCATTGAGTTTGCTAGAAAAGAGACCAGTTTGAACTGATTCAGTTTGCCAGCCTTTCAGCAAACATGTTCTGTTGCCTGATTATTCTGCTATATATAGAAACTAGCTTCTCAAAAGTTAGCCTTGACAGCAGCCAAGTCAGAAGCTTGCATTGGATAAACAGCCTCTGGGTGAACTAATATTTAAGTTTGTAATAAGAAAGACTGCTTTTGAAGGAAATCAGGTGGTATAAAGCAGGGTGGTTGTATTTGGCTGACATAACAGGAGGTTAAAATAGGTATATATAAGATATGACTGTTTTTTCTTGACAGGGCCAATATGCAAATATGAAAACTGGAGATGAGTAAGACAGCAATCCAATATACATGGTTTTATTTTCCAACTGTTTGATAACCTTTCATAATTTCACAAAAAGATTTGAAAATATAACAGAAAAATTTGAATTGAAAAATCACCTGCATTTTTTCTGGTAATACCTTTGTGAAGAGATGATCTCCATTTATTGAACAACATGTAGTGGCATAATTTTCGTGCCCTACGCATAAATATGCAGTAGAACTTACCTGGTTCAGATATCATCATTGTAAATGTGCCAGAATTAATTTAAAGATTAAAACTTTATGTTGCCAAAATAGAACTTCATGAAGAATGCCTTAGATATTTAGCTGTAAAATTTTAACTACCTTCTTGTGTCTTTCTTCATATAAATGTCTTTAATATATTTATTGTCTTAGCAGCAAGCAATTCCTGATCATGAGAGAACATGTTGGATGGTCCACCTATATCTACTACCATCTGATCTTCTCAAGAAACAAATAAGCATATGAAATGCAAGTGCAGAACATTCCAACCATGCTGCTGTGCTCAGGAAATGATACTGAGGACAGACAGGGCTTTTGAGTCTAAGTGAGAATGTACATATAAACCTGTAGGTACATATCTTCCTTATCCTGGGAGCTATATGCTAAAATCTTTATCTCGAATTGTAAGATACATATCATCCATCTAAGAGAATCGAAGGAACAGTGAATTGCAGGAGTACTTTCATCTTGAGATGACAATATGCATCTAGAAACAAAGAATCAAGAGGTTGGCTACCTCTGAACTAAGACTTATGTACATTGCTCACACTATTCATCACAGTCACGCATTGGATATAATATTTTAGTCTTCATAGTGCTCCGGGGGCTTTTCTTTTTTGTAATTAGGAGAAAACAAATCTTTGTCTCCAAGATTTTTACAAATACAGTTAAGACAAAATGCACAAGCATGATTACAAGCTCAAATAAAGAACAAAGATCTGAATAAGATAATAACTTAAATGCATCATCTGCACTCATGTAATTTAGATTGTTTGCACTGTGCTTCATGTGCCCAAATTAGCTTCCTTCCTTTAAAGAAATCTGCAGAAGCAAGTTAATTTGTGTGAGTTATGCCTGTACAGTTGTGAATTTAGCACTCATTTAATATTTTGCATAATACTTTTAAATATTTTTTTTATTATATAGAGATAAGGAGGTTCAACTTTTTCTTTCTTTTTTGATTTGCTGATGTTCTGCGATTTGCCATGTTCCCTGCACAACATTAATAGCAGAAGCTATAATAAGATGTCTGGTCTTTCATTTGATTATACCATGAAGTGTCTCAAAGATGTATGAGAAAGTTTGCTGAAAATCTGAGATTTAGTGGGAAGGTTAGAGAGGCCAATCTATGTTTTTGTAGTAGTGATGTAGTCTTCGTGCTTAATGGGAGGTGTGCTTCTCTTTTAGGAGGTATTCTTTAATTTCAAACTCCTCCTTGCCACAAGGAGCAGCATATCAAAAAATATAAATTAACCAAAAATAATATTTTTAACAGGTTTTCTGCTTCCTATTTTTACAAATTATCTATGAACAATTTTGCCTAATTTGATTTCACAGACATTTACGTACCAGCTTTCTGATCTGCATATCAGCTGCTGTTAAATTCTGCACATCTTTAACATTCCTAATCTGGAATCAGAGGTTTTGTCATGAGCCACTGATTGTATGTTGATGGTGGTGGTGGTATTTTCTCCTTTGAACTCTATGAGGAAATCTGTTAACTCCTTTATTTTGGCGACAAAACCCTGTTACCAAACTCCTTTTCTGAGGAGTTGTCAAAAGCAATTGAAAACGGAGCCGGCATGATTTGGAACACTGTTATTCAAGCTTATTTAAAAAAAAAAAATGTTTTTGTGGGATTTTTATAGTTCTGTTGCTAAATTTAACCCATGATTTCTTAAGCAATAGTCTGTAAATGTTTTACTAATTTAGGTCTCCCAGAAATCGGTGAAATTCTGTGAAGCAGTACATTCTCGCTAGGACAACATGTTTGTAAAGATCTTTCAGGTTTTGCAGTAGGTCTTCATGTCTAGCCAAGAACAATTAAAAGCAATTAAAGTTGCATTATCAGCGTAACAACCTCAGGGGAAGACACATAGTAAATATTTATAGGTAAACTCAGAAGATTATTAAAGCTGTATTATTTAATTGCTTCTTTTATTGACTTACCTATTTTTAGAAAAAA
>VYZW01021905.1:35127-47789 GCA_013401315.1 Balaeniceps rex
CAAGAGGCCGCATGGCTCTTCGTGCTGTCAAGTGCAGGGGCAGAAGTTGGCAGGTGTCTCCTTCCCATGCTTTCCAAGATGTAGTTGTACCCTATGTATGAAGGGAGTTAGTCTACAGGACGCATTTGACACTGGAAAATTATTTCTCCTTTACTCTTTTTTTCTCTGCAGTGTCTGAACCAGCACTACTCAACCAGCAGGCCTACAGGAAAGATGGGGACAGGCTTTTTAGCAAGGCCTGTGGTGACAGGACAAGGGGTGATGGGTTTAAACTAAAGGAGGGCAGATTTAGGCTGGATACAAGGAAGAAATGTTTTACACTGAGGGTGGTGAAGCACTGGCACAGGTTGCCCAGAGAGGTGGTGGAGGCCCCATCCCTGGAAACATTCCAGGTCAGGTTGGACGGGGCTGTGAGCAACCTGATCTGGTTAAAGATGTCCCTGCTCACTAAGGGTCCTCTAAAGGTCCCTTCCAACCCAAAGCATTCTATTCTATTCTATTCTATTCTGGGCCCTAGCCATGAATAAATTTTAGGCAGTCTCATCCTGTATTGTAAAATTTAGTATTTCTCACCATTTTTCCAGTCCTTTCAGGCACATAGATGTCACAACAATTGCAGTTCTCATTTCTGAAGAAGTCATGCAGAGGCTGACTGGACCACAGTCCTGCGGTGGTAAACTTCTTTGTGGACCTCAATAAGCTTCTGCAACCTGCTTGGTTGCAGTAGGTGTAGGTGTAGACACATGAGCCTCACCATCAGATTAGTTCTCTCTGTAGGTCAGTACAGATGTCTTCAGCAGAAGATGAACTCAAAACTGCCACCATAGTCTGTCTTCGTGAGGTTTATTCCAGAAATATAAAATTGTGTGGGTTTATTTTGTTACAGAATTAAAACCACTGTAGCTGAAAGCATAGCTGTTTGGAAATGTTCTGGAGGTTTTGTTTCCTTCTATTTCTTGTTCTTGCTTCTGCTGTAAGGAAACCAAAGAACAAACACAAGGCTGACCACTGTTTCAGCCAAGCAATCTGGCATTTTATTACCTGAATTTTATGCTATTCCTGTGGAGTTCCTTGCCACTGGATACTCTGAATTNTAGGAAGAAGATAATGTATTATCTTCTGAAATATATAATCTAATTCAAACCAAAAAGTTATGCTTTTTTCTGGATACCAATTGGAAAAACACCATCAAAACCCATCTGCTTGACTGAACATGGTATTCTCAAGGGACTAATCCTGGTATCCTGAAGAGACTTCCAGTGCTGGTGAACCATAAAAGCAGTGTGTTGTTTTTCTAGTTCATTTCAGTTACTTTTCCTAGCGGTGCCACAGATTTTCTCCGTAGCAATGAATTCATCTTTGTTTCATTGGGCCTATCACTTATTTCTGTTTTGATACTTTTGTTCAAGCAAGTTGTTGGTTCCTTCAGATGCTAGGTTTTCCCTCTGCCCAGTGCTCATCCATTGGTTTTCCTAACTCTGGCGTATAAGATATATAGCAAGAAGGCACTTTTAAAGAACCTTTTGCTATGCACCGTGGGCATTTTTTGACTGAAATTGTGCAGGAGGATTTCCACTGCTGCTTCCCTCCCTGGTAAAACAGGTTGTGGCAGGCACCATCAAATTATTCTTTCATAATCAATAGGCACTATCACAGGGATGAGAGAGGTTAGCCGTGTGAACTGTCCCATCATTTGGTGAAATTACAATGACATCTGCGAATCCACCTCAATCTCCAACTTGCCATTAGGTGAACCATCAAAGGTGTGACAGTAGATCGTGATGGGGAACATTCCAAGGCTCCTCTTCATCTTCTCACTCCTCTTCGCAGCTGCTTTCACCTTCTTCTTTTTCATTGCTCCTTGTCCTCCCAGGCTTGGACTACCAAGAGGCCGCATGGCTCTTCGTGCTGTCAAGTGCAGGGGCAGAAGTTGGCAGGTGTCTCCTTCCCATGCTTTCCAAGATGTAGTTGTACCCTATGTATGAAGGGAGTTAGTCTACAGGACGCATTTGACACTGGAAAATTATTTCTCCTTTACTCTTTTTTTCTCTGCAGTGTCTGAACCAGCACTACTCAACCAGCAGGCCTACAGGAAAGATGGGGACAGGCTTTTTAGCAAGGCCTGTGGTGACAGGACAAGGGGTGATGGGTTTAAACTAAAGGAGGGCAGATTTAGGCTGGATACAAGGAAGAAATGTTTTACACTGAGGGTGGTGAAGCACTGGCACACCTTGCCCAGAGAGGTGGTGGAGGCCCCATCCCTGGAAACATTCCAGGTCAGGTTGGACGGGGCTGTGAGCAACCTGATCTGGTTAAAGATGTCCCTGCTCACTAAGGGTCCTCTAAAGGTCCCTTCCAACCCAAAGCATTCTATTCTATTCTATTCTATTCTGGGCCCTAGCCATGAATAAATTTTAGGCAGTCTCATCCTGTATTGTAAAATTTAGTATTTCTCACCATTTTTCCAGTCCTTTCAGGCACATAGATGTCACAACAATTGCAGTTCTCATTTCTGAAGAAGTCATGCAGAGGCTGACTGGACCACAGTCCTGCGGTGGTAAACTTCTTTGTGGACCTCAATAAGCTTCTGCAACCTGCTTGGTTGCAGTAGGTGTAGGTGTAGACACATGAGCCTCACCATCAGATTAGTTCTCTCTGTAGGTCAGTACAGATGTCTTCAGCAGAAGATGAACTCAAAACTGCCACCATAGTCTGTCTTCGTGAGGTTTATTCCAGAAATATAAAATTGTGTGGGTTTATTTTGTTACAGAATTAAAACCACTGTAGCTGAAAGCATAGCTGTTTGGAAATGTTCTGGAGGTTTTGTTTCCTTCTATTTCTTGTTCTTGCTTCTGCTGTAAGGAAACCAAAGAACAAACACAAGGCTGACCACTGTTTCAGCCAAGCAATCTGGCATTTTATTACCTGAATTTTATGCTATTCCTGTGGAGTTCCTTGCCACTGGATACTCTGAATTATCAAAGTTCGCTGTAATTAGTTCAAGATAAGTTTGTGAAAGAGAAGTGCCCTGAAGATTACTAAATAGAAAGAAACTGTGTTTGGTTCAGGAAGCTCCTGCTCTCTGTAAATGAGAGAATTGCTAGGAGAAGTATCATATCTGCCCAGCTTTTTTGGCCCTTGTTGAAGGCAAGGCCAGAAAAACTTTTGTTCATACCCAGTACAGCTCGTTTTATGTTCCCATTGAGGTAAATCACTTTTTCCAGCACTTTGATACTTTTTCTGGTTCATGAGTTTTGTAACCTAATCCAAACCTGTCATGAAAATATTGCAGCCTATCTTTCAGATTCTCACCAGCATCATTTTTATGTAAATCACTGGACAAAATCTTGTGTTTACACTAAGGACTCCCTGACTGTAGGGAAACTACAGTTTTACCACCCGTAAAAACTGATTACAATGTACCACAGCCCTCAGAACAGTAAGCACTGCAGTAAAATAAATTTTATAGATAAGTTAGTAAGGAAAATAATCTTTTCTCAGCAATGGGAAAGAAGAAGTGAGAAACAGTGAGCACATTCGGTTGTTTGGTAAATTGAATGTATGTAATGTCACCTGAGCAGATACCAAGCTGGACTACGGTACGTTTTCAAACTCTAAAAAATGCAACTAGAGCTGCGTAAGCGGCATTTATCTGTATTGAGTCATCGACTCTGCCAACGTTTCTTAAGCTTGTAGTTAGGGAAAAGGGTGAGATATTACAGGGAGAGGCATGGACGGTCAGAATGGTGATGTATGCATACATAGATACATATATATATATTTAAGGACTGACTGTGGCTTAAATGAAATGCTTCATCATTCCTAGTGCTAAAAAAAGTGTGATAATGGTGTAAAAAAATTGTGGACCAGCATAGTTCGCATATATAATGCCCAACAGAGCTGCTTGACAATGTCTCCCCTACATCACGCTGATGCGGAGTTGACTGCTCCACGGCAGCCTTTTATCTGCTGAGGTTTACTCAAGTAGTCTAAAGGCGACTGCTTGCACTTGGATTTAGGGTAAAATTCTTGTCAGTGAAGGTTCATCTGCCCAGAAATACCCTTGAAGTTTGTTTGGGGGGGGTTATTTATTTTCTTTCCATATGAAGGAAACCACAGATAACTAGACTGTCTATTTTGGTTCATTTCAAGCCTGTGTATTGGCATCCTTTTCCTTTATGCAGGTCTGTTTTTACAAACTTAAAAGACATTGTTGATGATTTTCTGATATTTGTTTGTTCTAGTAATTGAGCTTTTGTTTGATTAAATACAACAAATTGTCTGATCAAAATGGGCGAAGAGAATTCAAACAGCCGAAACTAAATGCTGCCGAAGTTTCAACTCTGTATTAACCCTTTACGATACTGATAACGAAGCAATTGTTACTGACAAAGATAAAAGCAGAATCATAAACAGTACAAACATTCAGCATCTGGCAAAAAGCAGGTATCTTCAGACCATCTTTATTGTTATAATGCGTATATAAATTGGCATGTTTGTACTGAGTAGCATTCATTACATAAACTTTTATCACAATTAGTCAAGGTACACTCCGTAAAGATCTTGTTTGCTTCAGTGAGCTTGATTCTGGTTTTACCTGTGGTAATTTTATTCTGGTGCGATGGCACTGAATTTATCAAATTTCCCCTTCACACACACTTGAAGATAATAAAGTCAGATCATTGTGCATCAAAAGTATGTGATCTAGATATCATATTGCCCCATTTCCTTCAGCTTTATGTACACAGCTGTTTCAGTGATCTATGGTTTCAACAATCTAGAGGTGCTAGGTTACAATTAATATTGTGGTATTTTTCGGTAGGTGATCTTTATGCACTAAACCCAAAAATCATGGTGTTAATTTTTGGCATGTTCTACTGCCTGCAGTTTGTCCTTCCACAATTTGCTTTCTTCTCTCCCCTGCCCCCCACCTGAGATGAACCATATTGCAAAGTAATACAAAAGCCAAATCTTTATTCAACTTCCCGAGAGAATTGTCTTCGCTTTGGTCTATGCACAGCATTTAGAATTGTATGCATTAGTGATCATTCATTAGTTGCCAGTCCATTATATCAGTTGAATTTCATAAGCAGCTAAAGTTTATTGCATGACTTCGAGACTTAAACAAAAAAATATCATTCCATTGATTTCTGTGCACAGATAAATTAATGAGTTGCTCTACAGATAATTACTGAATTTACCTTTAGAGTTACATTTACAAAAAGTGACATTTTTTGATATATGTTTTTTGATTTTTTATTTTGGTAAATTTTGTTATTATAACCTCAACTTTGAGGTTGCCAGTTCTTTGCTGGTTTTTTTTGAGAACATTGTTAAGTACACATCTAATAAGTATTTGGATTCGTTACTGTATGTAATGTAGGATAAAGAGCAATACTTAATGCTCTACTTCTTACTACCTGGTACTTTAGAGGGCTTTGCATTTTTAATTATTGTAAAAGCATTGTGATGTCGGCCATGTATATTAGTAGCTGTTATAGAAAACTTTGTTTCAACATCTGTCAAGGCCACAAGGAATTTTTCCATTTTGCCCAAGGGACTTTGAGACGGGTGCTTTGTGTGCAAGGGATACTAGTGCCTGTGGAATGCGACATGAGAAATACTTCACATTTCCCTTTTATTCATCTAACAAAATCGAGTTCCTCCCAGAGAAATAACAGAGGTACATAGCCTTAATCTTATTCCCCTGATGCTGCTTTGAAAAAATACACATGCATTATTAGTGATAACACTAATATGAATTGAGGATCCTTGGGAAGTCTCAGACCTTTAATAATTTTGGCCAGACCTCACCTCACCGTGGGAGAAGTGATTCAGGTGCTTAATGAGCATCGACTGTCATTTGAGACAACCAAGGTTATCCAGTCTGGCCTCCAGCTTTATCTTCATAAGGAACGGGTCTTACACAGGCCCTGTGTTGTATGTACTGATCATGTACAGATCCTTTAGATCTCCTGTGACATGAAATACATGAATCTAATGCCATCTTAAGGCACCAATACCCACCCACGATGCCTCCTCAACCATCAACCCAACACCACCATGCCTACTAAACCATGTCCCAAAGTGCCACGGCTACACGTTTTTTTAATACCTCCGGGGATGGGGACTCCACCACATCCCTGGGCAGCCTCTTCCAATGCTTAACAACCCTTTCCATGAAGAAGTTTTTCCTAATATCCAATCTAAACCTCCCCTGGTGCAACTTGAGGCTGTTTCCTCTCATCCTATCGCTTGTTACTTGGGAGAAGAGACCAACACCCACCTCGCTACAACCTCCTCTCAGGTCTTTGTAGAGGGCGATAAGGTCTCCCCTCAGCCTCCTCTTCTCCAGGCTGAACAACCCCAGGTCCCTCAGCTGCTCCTCACAGCACTTGTGCTCCAGACCCTTCCCCAGCTTCGTTGCCCTTCTCTGGACACGCTCCAGCACCTCCATGTCCTTCTTGTACTGAGGGGCCCAAAACTGAACACAGTACTCGAGGTGTGGCCTCACCAGTGCCGCACTGTACAAAATACATTTGTAGAATAGTAAACGAAATGCTTAAGTGCTCCCAAACTGCTGTTTCTAGAACAATGCCTGTCAAAAGCGCATCCCCGCTCTTTGCTGATGCCGCATGACTAATGTGGAGAGGGGCAGTGCCTGGCCAAGCACCTCTGCCCCCAAAGTGTGCAGACCTGGGCAAACATGGACTTTGAAGTCTGCTGTGAATACGGTCAACACGGGGGGCCAGCGCGGTGTTGGCAACGGGAGCGGGTGGAGGCAAAACCTATGTCTGCTTTCCTTTTTGCAAACTTTGTCCATGCAGGCATCTTCCTGACAGCATTCCTTAAATCTTTTATGCTATAGATTCACTAGGGAATATAAAATGCAGCTGTATGTGTGTGTGCTTAAGGACGGATTCTGCACATATTTTTGAAGGTGAATGAAGTCAACTGGTGCAAAGTCTGTCTTTGGGGGGCTCCTTGAATGAGTGGAGGTTGTCACTTAAAGTTTTATAGGGTTAGATGCCTCCGCACGTTCGGCTTGCAGTGAAAGTAACAACAAATCAGAGACCAGACTATTCATATAATTTCTATATAATTCTATACACTGCCAGAGCCATAGCAGTTTTTGGTACTGATAATGCTTTTTTCCTTTTCCCTTTCCTCTCAATTCTTGAAAATCCATTTCCTCCCAAAATTTCCAGAGCTTGCCAAGAGCTCTCCCGTGCTTCCCCCGAGGTCAGCGTGTTTTTCTGACTCTGCATGTGCTCTTCCCACCTGCAAAGCAACCATGTCTGCTTTGCTGAGCTGGGCTGTGCCACCCTGGCCCCTCCATCCCCCAGTCCCCCAGTTGGCTGTGCCCTTCTGCTGGTCTCCTGGCCACTGGGGGGTAGGGTCCCAAAAGCCCCGGGACTCCCACCCGGCTGGGGCAGCAGAAGGGCTTGCCCATTGCTGGATAATGAATTCCAAGGTTGGCCAGAGATGGCAAAACCGGGTGTTTTTCCCAGGGCGCACTGGCTGAAACACTGTGTTTGTGGTTTTCAGAGATCCCCTTGGTCTTGTACCTCTTTGCCCTGATTTCCATCACCTGGCTGTGGGGAGGACTGCACATGGCTTACCGGCACCTCTGGATGTTGGTCTTCTTCATCATCTTCAACAGCCTGCAGGTAAGAGCTGGCGCCTTTTCGTTCGGTCCTCTTGCAGAGCTGGGGGCTCATCCCCACCGCTCGTAACGTGTTTGGCATTTCAGCTTCAGCAGCTGAACAACATCCAGAAACACGTCGCGACGTGGTGGAAGTGTTAATTATGTATTCTGTTTATTTCTGAAATTAACATAGAGACTGCGTATTAAGGCAAGGGATGCATTGTTTTGAAACAATGGCAGTATAATTGCATAGATTTAGTTTCATAGCTAATACACTGGGAAAGAAAATTGCTTGCTTCTGTATGTAATATGTTACTGAGATAATTATAGCACTAAAACCGAAATATCTGCAGCCTTTGCAAAAACACTGAGTATTTAAATTTTTTGTGTCTGTTAACTCTAATAAAAGAAAACCACAAAGATTTGAAAATTGTATAACCATAATATTGACATTTTTTTCGTATTAGAGGTGAGCCTTGAGGCTTAGCTTTTCTCAAGCAGTATACATATTGCTAAAGCAAAGATCTTTTCATTGAAAAAAATCAAATATGGACTAGATGTTGATTATTAGTAATAAAAAATGCAAATAGCCTTTTGCAGAATTTTACACATGCAAGTGCTTCCTCTGGACTCAGTACTGCATGTCACTGAATTCAGTGCTATACTGCACATTGTGGAATTTTTTACAGAATAGAGGATAGTATGTCATGGATCGGGAAATGCCTCTGATGTCTGAAAACAGTGAAATGATGAGGAATTTAAAAAATATATATGCAAATCTATGGTGTGCAAGTTCCTCTGCCATTTTTAGAACAGAAATATATGTGTTACCATGTATGATTTACCTATGCTACAAATCTTTGTACCTCATCAAATAAAAATTAATTAAAAAGGTATATTTTCACAAAAAATCAATTTATTTTAGATTTGAATTCAAAAGGCGGGAGTTTCCTTAAGCAGAAATCGAAACGTTTTCAAAATTTACATCTCAGACATAAATATTTTTTTAAATTGAGAAAAAAAAAATGCAGGTTATTCTCCTTGCAATACATTTAATTATTCAGTATATATTGTCATTTAACTATTCTGTATATATTGGCATATATTGGCTCAAATTAGTTATGTTTCTTTTTCTGTGAAGTTATGTGAATAGGTTTGCTCTAGTAATTGCCCACAAGCAAATAAAATTGCTTTTTAGGAAGACAGCTGAGCTTTTTTTTGCCATCAGACTGCCACAGCTCTGCAGGACTGGCAGTAGTACCATGGCACATTCCCTCCCTTTTGTCTCCCCTTGCAAAATCTCAGAGTACAGGCAAACCCCAACGGGAGTTTTAGCACCACAACTGTAACTACTGCAGCGTTATAGCGAAACTTAATGCACTGATACAAAGCATAAAAGTGTGGTGACGTGTGTGGATATACATATATAGCTTTATATATCCTTCCTTACGGTGTCTCTACAAAGAATTATTACTAGAATCCGATCTGGGTTTGTGTTACATAGATCCATCTCGGATACAAATTTTTGAAAAGGGTAATTCATTATCGCTGAGATTTTACGGCAGAGGTAAAACAGTGCCACAGCACTGTAATATGCATGGATATTTGCTTTAAAACAAAATTACTTTCTTGCCAGTGCATATTTAGAGAAGAGGGATATGAGTACTTTGTGAAAATTATCATTCTTGGCCAGAGTGTTGACCCTTCTGTGTAATTGCCAGAAGAGGCTTTATATTAGTCTGCTTTATATAACTTGAAACTTTGCTTTAATTCAAGTAAAGTTCAAAGCCATAGAATTATTGTTATTTTAATCAGTGTTGCCAGTTTCAGGACACCAATTCATGCAATAGGATCAAGAAGTAAAACAGGATGTTGAAAGCCAGTCGTGTAAAATATGACCCCCACAAGGTCTGGGGGGGATTTATTGCACTAATGGTCCAGGTAGTGAAGGCGAGTGATATGGAAAACACAAGCATGCCTAGAACGATGTTTACGTCATGAATGCTATTAGAGATGCACCACTGAATGACTCCAAAGTTAGGATTTTGTTTAGATCCAGCTTAAAGTGAGATGATACCAGAAATACTTGCTTTTCTCAATCTACGTGAAGTTTTTCAATTGTTTAAATTTAATACTCTTTATGCAGGTTTTTTTTTCCATTCTCACATGCTAAACCTTTAGGAAGTGGGGTTTTTTTGTTTGTTTTATTGGCTATTCTTTGACTGTTGACTGGTCTCTTTATCAGCACTGCTTGTCTATACAAAAGGTATATACCAGCAAGACCTGCATAGGTGGTACATAACTCTTGTGTGCTTCTGCTGGAACTCTTTTATGGGTATTATAATGTCAGAAATATTTCTACCATAATTCCATGGAACTGAAAGAATACGTATTTCTGTAGATATTGTTTTGGTACTCAAGGACCCGACATAAATGACTTTTGCTGCCAAGAGCTGTACCCATCTGTGGGCTGTGTCCTGCAGCAGCCTGGGGTCATGCACAAAGATCAAGTAACCTCTACTGGCATTTCTAATCTTTCAGAGGCACGTCCCCAGTCGCAGCTCCACCCTCGATTAGAGAGCTGGGGAATATATATTCAGAAACTTTGTTTGAAGTCCTTCAGAGGAGCCAGGAAATGAAAAATTAAGAAACCAAATACTACAAGCTTCACCCTCTCCTGGCTGGCTTGCCTGATGTTGTTATCACTGCTCTGCAACCCCGTGGAGATGCCAGCCTGCCCACATTCCCTTCTGCCCATAATTCTTCCTTTAGCTCTCTACCAACATGAGCAACTGCTTCACAATGGATATCATCTCTTTTGTATTGGGATCAATTAATTTGGCTTCTTGCTCTAATGATAGATCGTAATATCTGGGGAATAACTGTAGATGTCAACTGGCCTGCAGGAGATACTGCAGCATCTCCACAACTGGCAAATTTCTATTCAAATGACGTCAGTATTGATCTTCCACATCAAAAGGAGAAATCTGTTGGGTTTGCTATTCTTAGCCCTAGAGAATCTGTGAAATCTCAAATATAAAATAAATGTTCCTTTATTGAAAGGAGGTGCAATAATTTCAAATGTGTATTCTCTTCCTGGTTAATATTTTAGATTAAAACATTTGGGTCTGTAGCTCCAACTCAAGCAGTAGTAAATAAAAACTTTTCCTTCCAGCTATGAAAACCTCAAAAAATTCACACTTCACATTTTAAAAGACATTTTTTATCCTTTTCAGACATAAAATGTAATAGGACAGTATCCACTAGCTTTTATTACTAGATATTGGAAATTACTTTTTAAAGTATAAAGTCACCAAATATTTAAAAGGAAAAAATACTTTTTTAGTGTTGGGTACCCTGAGAACAGTAAAAAAAAATGGAGTAGCTCTTTCATAGTACTACAGTTTTTATATTTGTTTGTTTTAATAGGTGATTGTCTTCAGTGCTTTATAAATCTCTACAATAAAACAGGTTTAAAAAAAACACCCCCACATTTTAAATAACCACCCCACGTATATTGTTCTCCTGTTTTAAAGTTGCCATTTATCTAATTGGGAAACAGAAAAACTGACATGTGATTCAGGTGACCAGAAATGTAGCGTGAAATGAGAAATGGGGAAGGAACAAGGTGAAGAGTCTGTAAATTTCCTTAATCTATGCTTTTCATCAAATAACCAGATACACCAAATTGTCTTAATTAGGGAAAATGTTTGTGTGGAAGAAAATGACGTATTACAAATACTGAACACTGAATAAAGGAAGGTTTGCTGTAAGCAGGTATAGCTTTATAAAGCTTTTGCAGACCACACTCCCAGTAACGAGGGGCTGGTCTTGGGGAGTGACGCTCCCTGCTGAGGGATCCTTCTGGCCTCCAGCCTTTGCAGAGCCAGGTTCATCCACAACACGGGCAGCTCTCTCCAGTGTCCTTTGTCCTTTGAAGCTTTAATCTCAGCCCAGCTGTTCGGGAATGGGAGAGGAAAATGGGACTTAGTGGTGGATAACACATTGTGAGGAGCAGGGAGTTGGATTCTATGATCCATATGGGTCCCTTCCAACTTGAGATATTCTATGATTCTATGATTTTTCGTAATGATTTCGAGAGGAACTAGCTGTCTTTTAATGCACGCTGTTGGCATCTCATTCCCATGCGTTATGTCTTTATCGGCTCTCAGATTTGATAATGATTGTTAAAACGAGGCTGTTTTTCTGCAATAAAAGGTGGTTTTACCATTTATTGGTGGGCATTTCTGTTATACAACATGCCCTGTTTCAGCTGGAAAGCAATTTGATGTTCGTTAAGAGCTTTTCCCCAACAGGAAAGAGAACGTGAAATAGTTTACGAGAAACAGAGACTTGCTTCCCCGCTGCTCAAGAGCTACAGACAGTGTAACGAAGCAGAATGTGACCCTTTCAAATGCGTTGGATATCCAAATGGATTCAACTCAGGAGATTGGAAGGACACTGCATGTAACCCAATTTAGTTGTTTAGCCTTATGACATATTTCCTAGGAAATGCCCTTGCTAGAAAAATCATCTACTAAGGACAAATTGTTTCCGAGAACTTCCTGCGGGAAACGGTTCCCATCAGAGACGAGTTTATACGAGCTATTCTAGGGCGTGGAGGGGAAAGCAACCCTTTCCCTGTAACTTCAGAAATAAACGTGAAAAGTGCCCTATGGCGGGACAGTAGCTGGTTTACAAAATAAAAAATTAATTTAGAAAAACATGGAAGGAAAAGGATAAGAAGCGTGTTCGGGATATCTGATGTTTTGAGTTTCTTTACCTATGATTGCCTTCATGGATTTGTTCACAAGATGTTTGCTGGGGTCAGGAGTGAAAGAATAAGCTGCTTCTCTCCAAAGGTTAGGATTTCACAAGCTGGTTTGCATACACTACACTCGTCTAAACAATCGCCGTGTTTTTCGTGCAGTTAGGGGGGTGTTTCTGGTTTGTATAGCTGACGTCATCAGTGGCATATTTGCCGTTCGATGGAGCCAAAGTTCAGGGTGGTGGG
>VYZW01021907.1:0-10807 GCA_013401315.1 Balaeniceps rex
CAAGATGGCATTATACTTTAATGTACCATTCTTTGGCCACTTTTCCCTGCTGTCCAATGTATACAATGGCCACCAATGATTACAGTATTCAATCAATTGTTTCCGAGTCAGTGGATCTCCTCCTAGATCTTTCCAATGCCTTAATATACAGCCTAGAGGGGATGTTCTTGGGATCCCCCCTTCCTCCCGAGATTGCTGACTTCCCATAACCGTTAATCCAATAAATCCAAAAACCGACAACCGCAATATTCCAATAAATCCAAAAACCGAAAACCGTGTCAATCCAATAAATCTGAAAACCGTGTCCGTCCGAAAACCGAAAACCTGTTAATCAAGCGGGGACTCTAATCCCTTGTTTTAAGTGGGACTCTAACCCCCAACCTTTTAGGGGACTCTAACCCCAACCCTTTAGCCAGAGCTCCACAGGCTTTCACCTAGCAGAGACTAGCTTCCTTACCTTAGGTACCTTTATAGCCCAACCCTGCGTAGCTTTTGCCGCACCTTTCAGGCAGGCTAGGAGACTTTAACCCCTGTTAACCCCCCTCTTTGTTTTTAAAAGTAAAGAATGCCTTATTACCTTATTCCAGGGGACTTTGCTTAGAATTCTTTGGTCCAGGGATTGGAGGTTCTCCCTGAGAATCCCTCGGTGCCGGCTGGAGGTCCTGCGATCCCACGGATCCGTCGAGATTCAGAAGCAGAGTCCCACCTGGGTCGCCAAAACTGTCACCGAAATCGGGAATAAACCTCTTAACACCAATGTAGTATTAAGAAGTAGGCATTCTTTATTGCAGCGCTGGATGCACGGGGGATCGTTCCACCAAGCGTGCATACCGTCCAGTCTAACAAGTACAGCATTTATACAGTTTAATTATACATATTTATTTTCTAAATTTCTTCTCATTATTCAATAGTCCCTCATTGGTGTATATGCCCCTCGCTTCTATTTAAAGCCACAGTGTGAATTTAATTTATTGCACATGTTCAAGGAGAGTGTGGGGGGGCAGTCCTCTTGGTCCTGAATTAAGTCAGTGGCCGCAATCTCCCCCTGCCGGAATTACCCTTTGCCCAGTTTCTTCCCCTTTTGGCAGATCTAA
The DNA here is from genome assembly GCA_013401315.1 of Balaeniceps rex. Classification (NCBI taxonomy): domain Eukaryota; kingdom Metazoa; phylum Chordata; class Aves; order Pelecaniformes; family Balaenicipitidae; genus Balaeniceps; species Balaeniceps rex. The sequence continues at coordinate 1,095 of VYZW01021907.1, forward strand.
GTAGTTCTTCATGGTTTCTTGACCAGGTTAACCATATATCGGTTACACTTCTGCTTTCTAACAATCACATCCTGCTCATAAGACAAAGCTCCTATGGGTAGGGCTCTACAGTGGATTTCTATAGAAGCATCTTTATGTAAATTATACTTATATTTGATTATTATAACAATTCCCCATTTCTATGTTGCACAACAAACTAAAACTGACCATTTTGGTTACAAAGGTGAAAAAGGAGACAGAGTCAAGTAAAGAAAAAGAACAAAACAGTAGGACAGGAATGCCTATAGGGAAAAGACAACATGAGAGAACAAATAGCAAAGGAGTATTACAGACTACACACGGAAGGAGCATAAAATAAGGGATGATTTGGAATAGGTGTTTAAGAACCAAATAGGGCCAAGATCTAAGCTTCCCTCAAAACTTGGATTCACTGATTCAAATGAAAACAAGACCTGTCCTTAATCATTTTTCTCTGACTCAAAGGAAAGTAGTGGTGGACTATGGAGTAAAAGGGGAGCTAGACTTAATGCAAGTAGAAGGGAGAAGGAGAGCAATGAACCTGCAAAAACATGGGGAGTAGTTGTGCTACCAAGGAAAAGAGGGGGGAAGGTAGCATTCTCTTGGGGTAGAAGTTCAGAAGGGAGCAGAAGGGATGGAGTGAGTGACTGCATGAAAAAGCAAACCTGATATGTATTATATAGTGAATCTGTAAATGAAGGATAGGATACTTTACTATGTCTGAAATATTTTATTTACATCTTTCTTTTAACAACTTCTGGTCTGAATGAAAAGGCTACTGTTTGTGTTCTTTCTACAGATGCATTTATAATATATGGCAGAAGAGCTTTCATTGTATACCAAATAAATCTAAATAAAAACAATGTACAGTGTATCAATCCCTTGTGTTGATACAGAAAAGAAAGACAGTTTTAAAATATGAACTCAATACATTTTTCTTTCTTGATTTTTCTTAATTTTGTATTACAATTTTCTGGATTTCTTTTGTACAACAGTAATATTCATATCCTCTCAGACACTGAGTGAAGAACCTAGTCCTTCCAAACAGAACAAATTCAGCTAATATATAACACGAGTGATATGTCATCTCTCCTTTGAAACATACTTCTTCACCCTGCTACCTAATGCCTTCATAGGCTTAATTTTTCTATAGATTTGATGACAGGCATTTGATCACATTTCAAGAAGAACAATGAGTAATAAATATTAAATGACTGTTCCTATTTTCTTTTAAGTAAATTGCAGATTACCAATGAGTACTGTGGGCCCTGGATCCCAACAGAGAATGGAATTTCAGAATGAAAAACACAGCAAGAAAATAAATGCTGACTACCACACAGCCTGAATGTCTGGATGCCAGGGATACTATGAAACAGAGATATTTTGAGATCTTCCATGGTATATGAAACAGAGATTATCCAGGAGAACATAATGACTTTAAATCATCTCAGCCTATGTGGACTGGAAAGATAGAAGCAAAGAAGACTTTCTGCCATTCTGTTTTCCAAACCTGATGCTGCTTTTTCCCTTGCTGAAAAATTGCATGTTTTCTCAGAGCCTGTTTCTTTCTCACAATAAACAATGCAAAGCCCTCCTGCCAAAAAAATGTCCAAATGCTAAACAGTTGCTATTATAGTCATTATTATAACAGCAACTTTGAGCTGTGTGCTTTTAAATAATAATTATTTTTACAAAAGATTTTTATGAGTCTTGATTGCAGTAATTATGATGCTATAGTAGTAAATGTGTATTTAAAGTCACGTTAGCTTACTGCTCCAAATAAATGAGTTTCCTTAACTGAACTTCATACAAATGAGTGGTTTTCTTTGTATTTATCTTATTTGCTATTCTAACAAAACACTAGGATGTATTAAACAGCTGATAAATCATTGTTTCATTACAAAAATAACTATGGACAAAGATGTCAAATGAAAAGCAATGTTTTATATGAAATGTGTTTCATGCAGATAATATCAGATTCTAATTTAGAAATGAGCATTTCTCTTTAGTCTTGTTTCTCACCTATCTGCCCTTGCTTTGTTTAAGGAGATCATGTGAAGAAAATAAAGCAATGAAAAAGGAAAAAAGAATCTGAGACCATGTCCGTTGTACAGGCTAGCACATGTACTGGCGATAAACCTGTACCCTGTGTAAAGAACATCCAGTATAAAGAGCATCACAGGATCCAAGAAATGGGCTTCTTCAACAACCAGTCTGGTAGGGAATAAAGACAGAAAACAGTTCAGCCCGTGGGACACCCACCAACAGTGCTATTATCCCAAAATAGGACCAATGTGGGATCATCGTTTTGTTGCTACCGTGACCAGCAGGGATTGGAGGTAGTAGAGTACCCGTGACAGCGTATGCTTCCAGCCAGAGCTTCCCCAGGGGACTTTCAGTAGCTCAGTCAATTCAGAAGTTACTGAAGTTTACAGCTGATCAGAGAAAAGGTTTAAAAAAAAAGAAATCAGGAAGAGGAAACAGAGAGGGACCTGAGAGAAAGGGGGTAGCAAGTTTCTGGCTCTGATGCCATGCTCTTTTGTAACTAGCAACAATGCTGTATTAACTTTTCAAATGAACCTGTCTGTCCCTCTGAGCCCATTTAAGTGGTTGCCACTAGCTGTGGGAAAGCCAGCGAAGCCATACTATACAGCGGTTTGGATCTGAAATTCTGAAATTCTATCAGCTATCAATGCGATGCCATTAGATTTCTTACAATGACACAATCCCATCCTATCTGTCATCCTTCCTAGACAACCTTGCCTATTCTTTGGTGAGAATTGCTCCATTGTACATACAGACATTCACGTTCTTGATAAGACATTCAGGGGAAAAGTTCATGAGCCACATCCTCTGCTGGTATAACTTCATTTCCCTTCCCCCTTCTCCCAAGAGTGAGTGGGTGATCTGACTCCCTGTGTTGAAAGGAAACAAGGTTGTCTCTTCAGCTGCAGTCAGACATAGAGTATGTGTTAAGGCCCAGACAGCCCATGATGCTGAATGGAGATACTAGAGGTTCGTGTTTCTCTGCAGGGAATTTTCACAGAGCAGAAAAGAATGCCGTATTTTTGTTGTACAACTTCTGACTGAAAACTGACAGAGCTCCAAAACATAAAATCAGTTATTCTCATCGCACAAGACCTCAGAATGTAGGAATAAAAATAACCAAGAGTATTTGTTGGCTGGCTTGAGTGAGCAATGTTAAGACTGTAATGGGACAATAAATAGAAATGTAGAAACAGATCACTGAAAATCTGAGTCCTGCTGATTAGATTGGTCATTACTACTAATCATTCTGCTTAATCTCAGGCAAAACACTTTGCTTTTGAAATGTTCTTTTGATGGAATAGTAGCATTTTATAATAATAACAATAACAATAATAATTTAATCTTTACCATCAACAGAACATTTCACAAGATAATTTTTATTGATAATTGAGTTTGACCTATGATTTGCAATGTATCGAAGATAAACTCAAGTTCAGAGTAATCAGTAGAGGAAATTTTCTACTAAAAGTGACCAACAGCAATATGCTTTGATTCATATCATGGAGTGGTCTTAAAAGGTGTGAACTGGATTCTTTCAGGAGAAAACAAAACCAGATCATACAGTCCAAGCACTAACAGTTGTTTGGGCCACAAAACGAAGTTAGAACTAATTCAAAGTAACCCTCCCGCAGTGCATACAGTGCAAATGCGAGGTCCTCAATAGCAACTATGGATCTACAGATCTTTTCCTGCAGATCTTCATATTTGCTAACAGAACATAGCCTATGCCTTTTTTGATGTGTGCAGAGCACACACAAGTATATAAATTACAGCACACTATCTCTTCCCACTGTCTTCAATAAAGCAATGTGTTAACCTTCATTGTATCAGATGTTAATAAAAAATAAAGTATATGTTTTACATTTGGCTGGCCAAAACTGAGGTATTTGTCAAATCCCACTGTGATAAACAGATTTGAAAAGAAACAAACACCAAACCACAATTTTTCATACTCATTTTAGCATGCTCAAAAAAAGCAAGAGCCAACCAAGTACCTCAGGAAAAAAAACCATGCCATGGTCCTGTGGAAATATTCAGGAGCCTAAGGCTGTGTCTTAGCTCTGCCAACTGTTTGCTAACTTGTATGGATTAAATTTGACCCCTTAGAGACTCAGTTTCTTCATTGGTACAACAGGGTATAACAGTTCTAAGCTAGATTGAAGCTTGCAAGGGAGTCGTATATATTCTTATTTTGTCCAGCTTAACTGAAGACTGGGGACATACCATTTACTATGAATAAACATATTCTTTCACAAGAATTTCATTACAATTTCACCATTGTGGTTTCAACAATACTTCACTGAGCTTCTACCTAAAACTCCAAAACTTCAAAGATTCAGCCAGTATTAATTTATGGTGCTGATTTATTAATGTGAAGACTGGGTTATTTTGAATATTAAAAAGCTTATTTCAGCTGGGATGCATGCACTCTCATACTAGATTTATTACCATCTGGGACATGAAACAGTTGTACAATTTGTTGCTTTATTTCCACTTCTTGCATTTGCTACAGCTGACTTCCCTGGGTTTTTGTTTGATAGCTCTAGTCAGCTGAAAATAACAATACTTTATGTTTGAACAGCAGCTTTCACTCTAATACCTTTACTTATTTTACAAAGGCACTCAGATACTTTGCCGACATGCAAAGTACATTTACTGACTGTGTCCTGGTTTCAGCTGAGTTAGAGTTACTTTTCTTCCTAGTAGCTGGCATAGTGCTGTGTTTTGGATTTAGCATGAGAAGAATGCTGATAACACACTGATGTTTTAGTTGTTGCTAAGTAATGCTTAGACTAGTCAAGGACTTTCTTTTTCAGCTTCCCATGCTCTGCCAGGTGCACAAGAAGTTGGGAGGGGGCACGGCCCAAGATAGTTGATCCAAATTGACCAAAGGGCTATTCCATACCATATGACGTCATGCTCAGTATATAAACCGAGGGGAGTTAGCCGGGGGGCAGCGATCGCTGCTCGGGGACTGGCTGGGTGTCGGTCGGCGGGTGGTGAGCGGTTGCATCACTTGTTTTCTTTTCCCTGGGTTTTGTTTGTCTCTCTCGTTCTCCTTTTCATTACAATTATTATTATTATTATTATCATTATTATTATTACTATTATTATTATTTTATTTCAATTATTAAACTGTTCTTATCTCAACCCGTGGGTTTTCTTACTCTTGCCCTTCCGATTCTCTCCCCCATCCCACCGGGGAGGGGGAGGGTGAGCGAGCGGCTGCGTGGTGCTTAGTTGCCGAGTGGGGCTAAACCACGACAGACTGATTTTGTTAGCCACAACCAAACAGGGCTTGAGTTTACCATGACACATGATTTCAGCTGGCTGAATCCGCACTGCCTGGGAGGACAAGTTTCAAGTTAAAGCCAGTCCTTACCCTATACTTGCATTTATCTGCTTTGCAAGCCACCTGGTGCATTGTCAAAGAAGGGCTGAAACTGAAACCCAAAGCACAAATTAAGAGTACTGAGCTAATGTGTCAAGACAGGCAGGCTCATCAAGGCCTTAGGTCATTCCTTGTCTATTTTTATGGAAAAAACCCTGAAGCACATAGAAATTATTTTGTCAATGTAAAATTGGTGGTAACACCAATGACTGCTGCTCTGTGTTTCTCTACAAAGCATACCGATGCTTTCATATATTCTTAGTGTTGGCTGATCCAATCTAAAGTCTATAATGCTTCTAATAACTTTTATGTTTTAAGTTGCTCTTCTTAGAAACTAATAATACTACTGAAACTTATAGACTTAACCAGTAACATTTTAAATTTGTCCTAGTCCTAGTCTTAAATATTGTATACTAAATCTGTTAAATCTATTGTGTATGTAAAAGGAAACTCCAGTAGGTGCATTGTAATTTTATGTATTGCAGGGTGACACTGTATTAGGGATGAACTGTGACTTTTTTATTGTTATCCAGGAATATCAAAAATGTTTATTGTAATATAAAGGATAGTACTCTTTATATAGTTTAGTTTTCTTATTTCACTATCAAAGCTAAGAAAATCAATAAAAGAAATGGATGTCAGGAAAGGAAGGAGAGAGGAAAAAAGTTGGAAAGAAAATTTTTAATAAGAACATGTTACCAAAAAGCACTTAATATTCTGTTTTTCTAAGCACTGTGTAATAATGTCTGTTGCTCACTGAGAGCTAATAATAAAAGTATCACTGCTGAAGTTAAGCTAAGCTGTACAGCTGCTTATTGTCTATTTTCATTTTGTCTCACTGAATAGCTAATTCTTTCACAGGATTATCCTCATTTCTCATAGACTCCATTATTAATGAAAGCATTAATGATGACATAGTTTTGGATCACCTCATTTGGGGCCTGACCCCTGTCCTATTAAGGCAACTGGAACATTACTATTCATATGAACAGAGGGCAGAATGAAGTCCTTATCTGGGAGGTTTCACAGAAAGCATGCCATACTCCAAAAAGAAACATCAAACAAGCAGATCACTAAAGACCAAAGGTCAGTTAAGAGGTCAATTCCCATCTCCAGGCAAAATGGTGAAAGTATTCAAAAAACGCACCATGAAAAATAAGAATGAGAGAGACATTGCAACACAAGCAGTCAACAATTTTTCTTGCTTTTTAAAGTAAATGAATAATAAATAAGTTAATTCAGATGTTTACTTTCTTTCTTGAGTTAGATACCTAAGATCAAGATTCTGTGGTTCTCAATCCAAACGCAAACCTACATTAATCATGAGCAAGTTTGCATTATACTGTAAGATTATTTTTCTCTATGTTATACATCATTAATTGAAACACATTTAAATTAGAAAACACTTTAGCAAAACCATTACTGTGACTGCATGGAAGTAACACTGCTCTTAATTTTATTTCATATCTAACTATTTTTTGTGTGTCTAGTAGATAAGATTATTTTTGTATACTTAAAATGGCTTTGCAGGAAAAAAACATTAAAAGCCACATCATCTACAAACAAACTTCTTAATTACATGTTTAGCATATATTTATATAAATTTCCATTTACAATATTTGTTCATCTTATAAGAAAATACACTTTAAAATCTCATGAAAGACGCACTGAAATATAATTATTGAATATTTTAAACTGACTTTACCAAAATTTAAACCAAAAATGTTCCTCTAAAAAGTGAAAGAAGGTCTTTGGGAATTCCCCTAACTCTCTCTGCAAATATATTTTCAATAGTGCAAACTTTTAAATGCTAAAAAAACCGAAGGCCACTTATTTCTCAAAAGTGGATGCTTTATGCTTTTCCCTTCATCATTCATTCCATGCTATTGAAACAGACTAAATGGGGCTTAGTACCAGTGAGTTTAAATTGCTAAACAAGAGGCAAGTCTCATCATGTGTTTTGAAAATCTACAAGAAGCATACGAAGAATTATAGCTGATTATGTTTTTCTTTATTCTTGATAATGTTCCAGTTGCTTCTGAAAGATATGTCTGGTTCCCCACCCTGGGAAGAGTAGTTCATGAATAACTGTCTTTAAGAATTAGAAAATACGTGATAGACTCACACCATGTCTCTTTTTAGAACAAACTAGCATGCTCACATATTTTACCATTTATTTTAAAAAGAAGAATAGTGTTATATAATTATGTTTAGGCTTTTCAGATTTCCAGTCTGGAATATCTAATGAAGAAGTGTTCCAGTCTCCCCTGTTCTCTGTGTGTGTGCCATCCTTCAATTCTTCCTGGGTTCTGATTTTGCATTTCTAATGAAGCTGAACTGACAAAGCGTGAAAGTGGTCTAAAAGGAAAAACAAAGTGACCCTGATTTCACTGTGCCAAGACTAATCAATATTCCAGAAGCTCAGCTTTCCCCTCTCTTCTGATGTGTTTTTTTTCAGTGTTAGGCTAACAGTCTCCTCCCCTTTCCTTAAGTTACAGTGATAGTAAATTGCTGTATTCCAGAGCATATGCAGATTGTTAGTTTTCTCTGTCTCCCGCTCACTCAACTTTGCAGCTCAGTTGTATTTGCTGGGAAACCCCTACCTTAACTGCCACCACAGTGTTCTTAGAGTACTGAAGATCTGAAAAGGTGAGCTGATCATTTCACTTGGTGGTGTTTTGAGTACGGAATTTTTTTCACTCTCTTCCTTTGTATGTTACTTAATGTAATGATCTTTTTGGCTATACCCCTGTTCTTTCTTGATCTTAATGTAAGTTATAAAGGACAGATTAGCTGCATTAATCATCTTGGAAAGAAAAAGCACTGTGAATGAATCTGTTTTTTTACAAAATACTGAAAATTAATTGTTCTGAAAAAAATCCTTCTTGCACACAGTAGTCGTGTCCAAGCTAAAATACTTACTAATTTAAATATCTAGCTCAGTCTAAGAATGTTTTCACTCTCTAAAGAAGCAAAGCACATATCATTCTGTTAAAATTCAGAGAGAATATTGCACTAAAGTGCCAATCTTCAAACATATGGTAAAAGCAGTGATCAAATCCCATCAAAATAAATTTGTTACAACATGGTATTTCCTCTAAAACATGCTGTTTGAAAACCTTGTGTATCTATATTTTAAGTGCTTCCTAAAAAAAGGTATTTAGGCACTAGAGTTATTAAAAGTAAGATGTTAGAGTTGGACTGTATATAAATGGAGAGTGATTTCAGTGGAAGCAACTAACTTTATCCATTTATGAATTTCTAATTTCTTCATAAAAACATGCTGGTGTATTAAATAACAGTTCAGAAAACAGGATTCTCAGTCTGGAAAACACCTTTGTACAGATTCCATTATTAAATAAATTCTTACCAAGCAGCCACAAAAAAAATTCATTTTAAAATGAAAAATAATGTCCTAATGAAGGATTTTTAATATTAAAACATTTTAAGGTTGATTCAGTGTGTGATTTCTTAAAATCAGATTATATCCCCATAATTTCTGTCAGACCAAGCTAAGCATTACTTTGCAATGTGAACTTGTATTACAGTCTGAAGCAACACGCTGTGGGATATAACTTCTGATGTTTTACAGATGTGCTCTGAATAATTTATAGACTTCAAAGATGAATGTTATCAACATAAAATTGTCAAAGAGAAATCTTATAAATAGTGGTTGAGGGATAAATAAACTATTCCTGCTGTGTTTTGCCATGTGAAAAGGAGGAATTCAGCCAATGCATTCAACCATTTAAAAACATCCGAAATACAGAACGTTTTAAACTTTCTAGTTCAAGCAAAATATTTCTCTCCAATGGTTAATGCGAAGGTGAGATAGAATTTTTTTCAGATAACATGGGTCTGCTAAACAGATGAAAAGCAAGCCTGACATAGTTTTAAATATTATAGCACCTTATGCTTCTATGAATTGTACCAATTTTACATTAGTATATCTTTAGCAACTGCAAAAAAAATTACTCCTGGGTTTTACAGCATGACAGCAAATTCAGATTCATTTTTAAAGACACAGGACATATATCTGATCAGTCCATATAATCCTTCTTTCAAAGAGATCTTCTAATGGTCATTGAGGCTATTTATCAAAAACTGCAATCAACAACTTAGATATTACAAATAATATAAATTTTACTGAAACATGAAGAATATTTGCTTCCATGTAAACATATGGTTAATCATTCCTCTAAAATCTTATTGTAATATTTGATATTTCTTGTCATACAGGTTTCTCCAGTACCTC
>VYZW01021908.1:3381-14208 GCA_013401315.1 Balaeniceps rex
TTGCCTTGCTGCCCCTTGGTAAAAATGAGACATGATGTATCTCTGCTGAAATTTGACAGAAATATCCCCATCATGCATTCATCAGTTCACACTGAATCAAACAAATCAACAAAACTTCTGTACAGTAAAAAGTCAGGCATTGAGTCTGCACCATGCCCTCAGGGGTGTGAAGACACACTGGTGCAGGATTTGCAATGGCAGTTTAAGATGTCACCACCTTGGTCACCAATTCTCCCTCCAGTCTGCAGATGAAGACTATCTATAATTTCCGTTGGCCAGTGCTAGGAGTGGCAGAAGATGATGTCTGCCCAAGCCTTAGCTGTTCCAATTTGAAAGAGAGNCCTTAGCTGTGCCAAGTTGAAAGAGAGTGTCTTACCAGGGGTGCAGCACTGTCTTCACTGTCCCTCTAACTGGGGTGTCTGGGAATGAGCACACAACTCAAGTGGAATCAGTGGAATCACTGCCAGGCTAGGAACCTCAAGCAGTGGGAAATGAAGGGAGAGATGAAGTAGTGGCAAGGTGGCAGTACTGTGACAAAATAAATACTTTCAGACCCAGCCTGAGATAGAGGATGTCTCTGTTTTCCGTGTTTCACTTGGTAAACTTAAAGGCAAGTTAGCTAAATCTTCTGTTCTCAAATAATAGGTAAAAGCATAAAGTAAAAATTAAACATAATGGCAGTCTCAATGGTTTTCTTCTTTTATAATGTGGTGGAAGATAGGGATGGGGTTACTTGTGTTTCATCACTGTGACTTGCAGTCAGAGTGTTGTTGTAGGGTTTAGTCTGAAGGAAAGGGAATGGGGGCAAAAGGAAGAGGGAGAGCTTTTTCCCTAGTTTCATTTTACCCCAAACTTTACTATGTATACCCCTAACAAATCTACAGCAAAACCCAGGTCTTTCACCTTGGATCCTGATGACCTTATATTTGCATGCTTTCTTGGTGATATGCCGAGGTGGTAAGGAATTTGGATGACTGAATGTGAATTAGGAAATACAAAAATATAGGGGATGTCATTTGAGAAGTTGTTTTAGGAAAAGCACCCCTATAGTTTTATCTGATTTATAAGTTCAGATCTATTCCTCACAGCATCATATTTTCAAAAGGGAGAGCGGACAGGTGAACCCCCATTTTGTAATGGTCAGGGATTTGTAAGACCTGCAAAAGCAAGGGAACATGGAAGTATTGTCTGCAGTCTGCAGCAACTGCTGGCTAAACGTTGTTTCTAGCTTGTTCTGGTATGTATTAGACACAAACAATGAAGGCACACAGAAAGATGTCCATCTGTTTCATCACTCTTTGGAATACTTGGCTAATGGTTATTATATTTTAATTTCTGGGAGATATCTTTTAGGGATGTGGCTGAGAATAGGATAAGAAAGTCAGTAGAGGTGATGAGTCTGACCTCCAGAAATCGAATCTGAATTACTGTAATGTAACTTCAAAAGCAGATTTATGCCATTTTTGTAACTGAGATTGTCAGTTAAGATCAGGTACTGCTTAATTTGCTGGGCCAGCACTGCTTTCAGGAAATGTTTGCATTCTTTGTAAAACTGTCAATTTTATTCTAGTAAGAACTGGAAAGTAGTTTTTAATGTTGCCCATATTTGCCAAGCACAAGGCAAGTCCACAGGGTAAATTATTGTAAAATTTTCTAATCTGTGATGGATAAATCCTGATCTTGTTAGTAGGTGTTTCCTGTGTGCTGCTCTGGAACCAGGATCCAGACTGAATGAGTTTGCTGAACTCACTGTTGTAATGCTGTTTAAGAGAAAGATTAACTCAGAACCTCAATTCAATAAAATCCTTTTTTTTTCCTAGGTGAAATGGAAATTCCAGATTCAAATGACCCCTTAGGTCATGCAGATGGACTTGAGAGACCAATTCCAACACCTAAAGGTAAAATTAATTGTAGTTACTTTTTCTTCCCCACGCCCAAATATAAACATACTTCAGAAAGGACCGGCAAAATCCTGTTATTATATGTTCACTTGATTTACCTGTGAATGCAAGTCTGTAAGAAAGGCAGCCTTGTGTGACTTAATACTTCTGATTCTAAGCAGGGATAGCAAGGTTACAGGAGTCTATAAAAATTAATTTTTAAGCATGTTCAGTCCCCACACACTGAGGGATTAGAGGTTTGACCCAAACACAGAGGGCTATTATTACCTTCCTAGCATATTTTCTGTCATGTTAGTGCCATGAAAATGATTTAATTTTGTACAGTGCCACACTTGGCATCTATAGGTAAATCTTAAGTATTGGTATGTCTAAATACCTTTGGTTTGAGATAATTAAATCTAGCCCACAACAACACAAGAATACTTAGTTTTTTAGTACCTCTGAGCATTAGTGATTTTTTTTTTTAAACAGACAGTACTGGCAGAATTTCTAGTAACTTGTTAGTTAGCATAAATTTTTATGCTACTTTATCACTTAAACTATAGATCCAAATGCTATTCTTGGATCTGAAAATGCACATATTTACTGCAAATTGTGATTCCAATTACAATTTGGTGCAACTTTCTAAAGCAGGACATTTTCTGACTGTTTTCTCACTTGCAGTACAGACTTTTTCCTTTGTATGGATACACTGCTGTAGTAAAGTCAATCCTTATGCTTAGAAAAAATGTCAGATAATCTTGTTAGCATGAAGAGCTCAGTCTGCTTTCTGCCTTGTCATTAGCATGCTCAGCAAGATGACTATATGTTGAAACTTATGAAGCTCTGAGGTGCTGGTCAGATGTTCTTCTTGGAGCTTCTCTTTCAGAGGAACATAAATTTTGAGGGTACCTTGGAATGTAGTCTCTGTTCTCATAGATATCCGATGTCATGTAATCCTTACTGTGCCTCACCTGAACGCTAGTTAGATTTCTTACCTTGACTATGCTTATTAGAAGCTTTTTTCTAGAATCTTCCGATAATTTCTATCCTTAATTGGATAAAAGAAGACGTGTTTATGTTTGCATATCTCTAACCATGTTTCTACTGATCATCAGTGTGGGACTGTGTCCCTCCCATTTGGGAGGAAGACTTGGTGTACTCCTCAACCCTTTTCCAGTTCCTGAAGCTCCCAAATTATTTCAGAGGATTAAACTTTATCCTTCATTATGGGAATAAATTTCAGCAGCACTGTATACTACAGTTGTTTTATCGACTCCACACTCATGTACCCACTACTTTTGATGGGAAAAAGTCCATGTTTAATCTTTAACTGCATCTGACAGGCTTGTTTACTTGGCAAGTTGGTCCCACTTTACTCTTTTGTTACCTCAGAGCTTTTAAGGGTACAGACATAAAAGAAAATGTTTTTTTTCATGTGACATTACTTGGTTAAATTCTTGCTGAGAAAGGAGTTGCAGTTATTTCCTTTTTTTGCAGGGCCACAGGCAATACCTGTCTAAGGAAGTAAGTAATTACATCTCAAACATTTCTACATCATAAGGATTTTGTATTTCCTTCAGGAAAAAAAGAGACCCTTGTTCTCATAAGACTCATTGGTATAGGATCAGTTGTTAGTTTCCGGCATGCCTGGTCTGGAAATGGCCTCATTTTGCTCCCCTTTTATTTTTGTGGCTACAAAATTCTCCAAATAAGCAAAAATCCCTTGGTTGAAATTTTTTGTTTCTTTGGTTGGAATGTTAACCCATGTGTTTCTGTATCACAGTGAGGTAGCAATTTTTGTTTCAAAAAATCATTGGACAGTTCTACTTCAGAGCTTGTGCATACCATTGAGACCATTAGAAAGTCCTTCAGCTTCTTCCATCACATTGACCTTCTTTCCTTCCTTGAGAAATGTTTAGTTATTCTGATTTTTTTATGACCTCTATTTTTTTCTGACTGTAGAATAGACCCAAAACAGGGATGAAAATAATAGTAAATAGGCTTTAATAATGCCCAAAGTTAAACCCACTTTAGAAGTACTAACCGTGTAGGTCACCCTCTCCTCTAAAGCTTCCAGAATTCCTGAAAAATGGTTCTGTCTCCAAAGAAGTAACCAGGTTAAGCAAGGTATTGTTAATAATGTGCACTTTAAAAAATTTGCAAGTCGCTGCCTACAAGTGAAACTAACCTTCTGATAGTTGATGGGATAGGACCATGACTTGGCTAGGGCTTTGAGGAGAATTTATGTTCCCCTGTTTCCTTTAAGTGAGCACCTGAACCACCAGAAGAACACTGCCTCTGAGCAATGTTTCACTGAAAAGCGGAGCAGAACAGTGAGCATTTGCTGTAGAAGATCTTAGGTCTGCTTTGGAATAAAAATAAATCCTTTCCCCGATCTCAATTTCAATCCAATGTCTCTTCGTGGCTTTCTGTTTTGCAACAAACACTCTAACAAACTCTCATTGGTTCCTAAAAGTCTCTTTTCCCTGCTTAAGAAGCAGAACTGTATCCGCTCCGTGCTCCTCTCCCGAAACACCCAGGCTCGCTGCCTGCTGGGTCTTGTGCTGCTCTCTGCCCGCCTTTCCAGACTTGGCCAGCTTTTTCTTGTGATGCTGGGGAAGGAGCAAAGTTCCCTCTCTCTCTCACTAAAGCAGAGGGTTGGCCAGGACAAGACCAACAGGGAACTTTCCTTTCTGAAGCCCAGAGGAGAAAAAGAACATATCTGTTAATACAAATAAATGCTAGAGTTGTGGCATAAGCTGAAAACCAGTTTTTCTTTGGTGATGAGCACTGCTGGTGCATCATCATGGAGGGGGTCACTGCTCATAATCTTGTACTCTTAAAACAAGTCTGGGGAAGGTATTCAAGGGTAAAACACGAAGTCTTCATGCATAGATGAGATGCCGGTAAAATCTTGCGTCATAAATAATGGCTGGTGGTGGGAACGTTAGAGCAGTATGCTTTAATAGTTAAAAAAATGCATGAGTAAGGGCAACCTGCAATAGCAGAGGCATTAAGTGAATTGGGTTGCTCCAGGACACATGATGCCTCAAGCCTCTGACCTTAACTGTGGTTTCTGCACAAGTCTGTCTGGGAAATTATTGTGGTTTAAGAGGTACCTATATGATAAATCCAAAGTATGACTGGGCTATCCTGGTTACTTTGACTCGACATAAGGTAACCTGTCAGAAATCATTCGTATATATTCTAAAAGTGGTGGCTTTTTATCTATGCAACCGGTGACCCAAAGAACAGTCTGCATCCTAACTGCACTGTTGTGCCCCCCAAAGATCTGCTTCTAAATGGGCAGTAGCTAGGACAGGTGGTACCTGCCTCTTTACAGTCTCATCTGGGAGTCCTGAAAACAAGAAAACAAAACCATTCCACCCATAGAATTAGATTCCTGGGCCAGGTAAGATACTCAGTCCTTCAAGTATGAGAAAATACTGCTCAAAACCAGGTTTCCTTCTGCTAGTAAGAGAGCTTAAGCCCACTGATTTCAGTGTGGGGGACAATGTGCACATTGTGGCAGTATTTCAATGCTAATTCTGCTTCATTCCTGAATTGGCTATAATTTGTTCCAAAGTACATTTGAAGTGCATATGATCCAAATAACTTTATTTTACATGCTTCTGGCTGCATTTTTGTACATTAAGATCACAAATAGGATGGAAGATGGGGTGCAAAGAATGGGATTAAATTAGGCTGTAAAGGTATCAATTCATCTGGAAACATTATGTGGCAGTATGTAACAGTGCAGTTTCCTTAACTGTTCATGAGTATTTTGGGAAAGCTGCCAATATCCCTTCCATTTCCTAACCTGGCTCCAATATGTTGTAAATTGCTCATCTTCATATTGTGGTTAAATAAAGCAGAGGGGTGAAGAGTTGGGAAGACTGCTTTGTATTTAGGAAAATGATCTATGCAAGAAATCAAGAGTCTTAGACTTCTCTCTCTCCTCCTCATTAGGATGGTGTTTCTCAGTGTATTTCCAGTCCCGATTTACTTGTAGAAAGAGTCACTTTACTGGACTCCCACCACCCACTAAGGTGTGATGGTGTGATCCACGTCCCCTAAACTCTTGTACTTACAGCAGTGTTACTATACACACCTCTAGAAAGAAATGCTTTGAAATGCAGCAACTTTCATGTTTGTTTTCTCTTACGATAGTGTTCAGTTCTTTTATAACCCCAGAACAGTCTGCAGCTCTTTGATATTCTTTATAGATTACCTGTCAATTCTGTGAACACTTTATACTTACTACTGTATTTGTAACACTGTAAATTTGGGAACAGTATTATCTTCCTCAAGTCATTCCTTGTTGATAATCAGTCATTCCATAAGCTAAAGTATGCTTCCTAGGTGAAAAATTATGTCTTATTATAGGAAATTATGAATTCACTTCTAATGGAAATATCATTAGATTAATTACTCAGAATGTTTTCCCAAAAAATCTTTTGTATTGGATATAAGATTATATTAGTCTTAAAACACCATCGCAGAAGGCTGTCATTTGAAAGAGTTGTGGTGAGACACACCGTGTCCTTTATTTATATCTAACAAAATGAATAAAGAGTTATCTGAAGACAAAAATGAAAAAAGGTGGGGAGGGAGAAAAAAAGAAGGAAGGGGCTAAGGGAAAAAAAATCCCACATTGTTTTTTAAACAAAACATAATATACATATTTTTAGTGGTTTTGAACACTGGAAAGTTTTATACCATGAATCTGAAAATGCTCTAAATTGTATGCAGGTATGCAGACAAAAAGTATTTGTTTTTTTATTTAAGCAACTGATTTTAAATTTTGAGCATCTAAAGCCGACTGCTGTAAGTTGTGATGTGTTCTGTAATATCGAACAGCAGATGGGTTTATGGGCTTTTTTAACTGTTGGATCTAAAGTTATTTAAATACATATACATGTCTTATTGAGAAATATATTCTAAAAAGTGATAAAACATACATGTAATTATTAGTACTTGTTCTGAAGAGGTTTTTGTATCTTCAGGAATCTAGCAATTTAGGACTCAAATTTTCCTTTCTTTTTCTCAGAAATTGGACATTCAGTCTGTTTCACTTGTGCAATGTAGAAAGTAAAGGGAATCAACTGTTCCATAAAAATGGATGATTATCTCATTAACTCATATCCTCATTATCTCAGGAACACAGAAAGATGTGAAACTCAGTTACTATCACACATATTACCACTTAGTCCATGTGTGAATTTGGGAAGTCAGTTAAACTCCCCTTGCTTTAGTTTCTGCATTTGGAAAGTAAGGTTAATGATATTTTCCCATCTCATGAGACTTCAATATTCATGAATGATTTAGAAGGTCTGAGATAAAAAGAGTTGCAAATTTTTAATAATTGCTACTCATGGAGGCCATTACAAAGCTGGTTTGAAAATTATGAATGCATAATTATTTTAAAAATCATATAGGGAAAAAGGAGCAACAACAACAAATGTATAGAAACTAAAACTCGAATTGAAAAGAGCTAAGCCATAATTAACTTGATCTGAAGTAACTAAAGAGGTTTAAAATATTTTTTTTAGAATGAACTTCAAAATCACAGCTATGATCTTAAAATAACAGAAGCAGAGCAATCATTTTGTATTGTGTTTATGCCAAGCATAGCACATATGGTTTGAGCCAATAACTTGGACATCTAAGTGCCAGAATAATATAAATAAAATTAAGAAAAATAATATGCATGTGAGGTCTCTGATAGTTGCACCCTTTATGTTTTTAGCTTAGTATCTATTCTTGTGCATATCTTGACAATGATTTGACACATGCAGGAAAAATTCATTTTTATATTCTTGCCAAAACACACAAAATAGACCTGTCATCTTAATTTTGATTTGCTGTGGGATTCTGTTTGTGGGATTCTGTTTGATATATTTATATCAAATCTATTCCATTTAAAAATATGAAGTACTGGCAAACAAAAAAGACATTTCAAAATATGAAAGAGTTTTGCCAGAATTCATGTCAGTCATTTCCCTAAGCTAGTTTATTCATACGGTACATATGGTATGATAGTATAACATAATATATAGATTAAGTTGCATTATCCTTTCATAGCTTCTTGACAGGACAGTTTTTACTCTGTTCAAGCAAAATAAATATTAGTATTGGTTGTACACTACGTTAGAAACCATAATAAAAGAGAAATTTAATTTAAAGGATCTTTGCCTACAGCAAATGCAGAAATATCCACCAGACAGCTTTTCCCTTTGAAGTCCTTTAAGCGAAGCCAAAGACCACTGAAGGCAAAGGAAACATTTTGCTTCATTTCAATGACCCTTGGAACCAAGCCAGAGTATAGAAAATAGTATGTAACAACAGTATTTGTGTAACACAGAAAATTGCTGGCCATTATACTCAGATTTTAAAAAAATTCTATTTGGTATCCATATCCCAAATGAAATGTAATTGTTTATAATATGGCATTTACAAGTTTAGTAATGTTGTTTATACATAGCAAGCCCAAAATATTTTATAGAGAGTATAAAATAGTAATAGTATGAAATAGTATAAAAAAGTAAACTTCTTTGTTTGAAAGGTATGTCAGTACTAAACCAGATTAACAAATCTGTTCAAGTTTTAAAAAATTCTAGCTGACTGATGCATAACACAAAATATAGGACACAAGGTAAATACAAGTTCTAGTGCCTTCACATTTTGTTTTCCTCCATACCTGTTGAAATGAATATTTATTAAGAGAGAAAGAGAACTACACTGGAAAAAAATTGCTTTGCACATTGTTAAGGTCCCAATTTCTCCTGGGAAACAGCTTGTTTTTTCCCCAAACCATTGCATCAAACTGGCATCCACATAGCGTCTGTGGTGTGACGTACATCACAAAAAGTAACTGCTGATTATCACCACAGAAATTAAATAAGGAAAACATTCTTAAGAACATGGTTGGTTAAATTTTCCACTTTGAAAGATTTGCAATTATGGGTTATCTAAAGTGGACACAAAATAACAGAGCAGCACAACAAATGGCTGCCCGCTCTGTCATTCAATTATTTCAGATTCAGTAAGTATATAAACACCAGACTTCAGCATTATTTCTCAAAGAGGAANTTTATTAAGAGAGAAAGAGAACTACACTGGAAAAAAATTGCTTTGCACATTGTTAAGGTCCCAATTTATCCTGGGAAACAGCTTGTTTTTTCCCCAAACCATTGCATCAAACTGGCATCCACATAGCGTCTGTGGTGTGACGTACATCACAAAAAGTAACTGCTGATTATCACCACAGAAATTAAATAAGGAAAACATTCTTAAGAACATGGTTGGNAATAACGGTAATATAAAACACCGCAAAAAATGCCTGTAAAATTGGCAGGAGAAATAATGAACTGAAGCCAAATTCTGACCTGCAGGAAATGGATTCAGTTACACTGACTTCAGGGGAAGTGTATCTAATCACACTGGGTCTGAATTCATCCATAAATCTTTGGCATTGCTTTTGGTGGTAATAGTTTTGTTCTAGTTATTAATAGGATCTGACTCATAAATTCATATGAAATATTTTGGGTTGCTTAAAAGCTATGGACCAAATTGCTTCCTACACTAACTGGTTTAATTGGTAAAACAGAAAGCTCTAACATGGATTTAATCTTGAGTTAATAACATTTGTTGGTCTTAGTAAGTAAGTTTAGTTTCTGTTTTCATCCAAATTTATTTGAATGAAATATCCATGACTAACCTGAAGTGAAGACTCAACTCAGCTCATTTTAAATCAGGAAAAGTGAAATAGTGGTAAGTGTTTGAGCAAGCTATAAGCTGACCGATGGCACAAAAGCTGACAAATGGCACAAGAACAATGTAGACCTTTCATATACTTCTGTGTAATGACAAAAAGTATACCAAAGAGGCAGAAGAACCACATTCCCTGGCTGTCAACTTACAGCGCTTGAATCGGCCCCACCTTTATAGAAAGCATCTTCTTCACCTCTTTCACTTGGGCATCAGGAGCATCTCTGAGCCAGATGATTGTACCTCTGTGCTGACTCCGTGCTGGAAGTGGCCCAACTTCTTCTCAAAAAAGACCTTAAACTGTCTCCTTTGCCTCCCTTGTGTGAGCACATTCAGGCTGCCCCCACGACTGCTGAATCATAGACCCATAGAACCACAGAACAGCCCAGGTTGGGAGGGACCTCGAAAGATCATCTGGTCCAACCTTTTTTGGGAAAGGGAGCCTAGACAAGATCATCTAACACCCTAT
The DNA here is from genome assembly GCA_013401315.1 of Balaeniceps rex. Lineage (NCBI taxonomy): Eukaryota > Metazoa > Chordata > Aves > Pelecaniformes > Balaenicipitidae > Balaeniceps > Balaeniceps rex. Next base: position 13,504 of record VYZW01021908.1, read on the forward strand.
CCAATCGCATCTTGAAAAATTCCAGTGATGGGGACTCCACCACATCTCTGGGGAGGTTGTTGTCCAGTGAATGTTTGTTCTCACTGCAAAAAATTTCTTTCTTCTATTGAGATGAAACCTCTCCTGATGCAACTTGCGCTCCTTGCCCCTTGTCTTCTCCGTGTGGCTCCTTGTGAAGAGAGAGTCTCTGTCCTCTTTGTGGATACCTTTTAAGTACTGGAAAACTGTGGTGAGGTCCCCCCTACTGGAAAACTGTGATGAGGTCCCCCCTGAGCCTTCTCTTCTCCAGGGGGAAGAGACCTAACTCCTTCAAGTCTTTCCTCATAGGGCAGGTTCTCCATCCTTTTGGTTGTCTTCGTGGCCCTCCTTTGGACACTCTTCAGTCTTTCCATGTCATTTTTTAATTTTGGGGACCAGAACTGGACACAATACTCTGGGTGTGGCCTGACAAGCACTGAGTAGATTGGGATGATCACTTCTCTATCTCTGNCTCCCTTCTGCCCACATCACCACCCATTTTAGTCTCATCAGCAAACTTGGTGAGGGTGCTTTCAATCTCATCTTCCAAGACATCTGTGAAGATGTTGAACAGTGTGGGGTCTGGTATTGATCCCTGGAGGACCCCACTGGTGAGAGGCTTCCAGCATGAGTAAAAACCATTGATCACCACCCTCTGAGCATGGCCTGTGAGCCAATTTCCTACCC
>VYZW01021910.1:0-26690 GCA_013401315.1 Balaeniceps rex
CATGTGCCCCCCCTCCCCAGGATGTCCCCTCCCCATGGCACTCAGTGGCACGGCAGGCTGCTCCCCCTGCTTTGGGGTGCTGGAGGTCCCTAAAGCCCCATGGGGGGATGCAGCCCCCACCCCCGGGCTGTGGCAGGGGCAGCAGCAGCACAAGGCGGTATTTCAGCCAGGAACATGAGCAGGGGCTGTTTTCCATGGTCCTGTCCCCCACGTCCCCACCTGCCCAATGGGCCACGCTGGAGGGACGTCCCTGCGTGGGACGCCTCTTGGTGCCAGCAATGCCCCTGCCCGGTCCTCCTGCTCCTCCCAGGTACTCCCCTGGCTTTTTTGGCAGCTGCCCCAGACTGAGCCAATGATTTTGGAGGCCAGCTGGCAGTGACACCAGGACCGTGTCCCCAGCTGCAAGTGCCAGGCCTGCATCACCTTGTGTGCATCACCCTGTCACCCACATGGGCACACCGTGGCCATGCTTGGCCCCCCGGTTGGATGTGGCCGTGCTGCCCTGCTCAGGTCCCTGTCCCCACATGCCATCAAGCTCCCCCAGCACCACGAGGGGGTCCCATGCAAGTCGGTCCCACGTCCCCATGATAACCAGGAGCTCATCACCCTCTGCTCCAGCTGTGGTCCCCAGCATCTCCCTCTGTCCCTGCAGCTTGGGAGGGGTTTAGAAACCCCATTGCATGAGCAGGGCGAGCATCCCCCACGAGCGCGCTTCAAGCCCTGCTTCCGCCCTCCCTTGGTTTCCTGGTGCGTTTCAGAGGCTTCCTGTGCCCCCCCGGCCACCCCTGGGGCACTGGGGACAGCTCACACTCGTTCCCAATTACAGAAATAGAGTTTTTTTCTGTCCTGTTGAAGTTTGCTGACAACTTGAGCTAACAGGTAGTGGCTGGGAGCTTCTTGCTCCTCTCATTGCTTCTTTTAGGGTTTTTGGGGGCATTTTTTTTTTTTAATGGTATTCAACTGTGCCACTGGGGAGAAGCTCTTGCCTTGCAAAAACCTGAATTAGCCAGAAAACCATCTCTTTTCATGGCTGTTCCCGAAATGCCTGCCCAAGCTCCTCCGGAGGGGACCTCCGGCTCGGGGTCAGCCTTGCTGGGCTTCCTGACCCCAAGAGCAGCTCCCAACCGCTCTGTGCTGGTGGCTGTCCTCCAGCTGAGCTCCTGTGCCTTTGTGACACAGAAATCCCTATATTTGCAAGGATTTGTTAGGCAAATCCCCCCCTGCCCCCAGCCACAGTGGCAGCGTGTCCTGCCACCCAGCATGCGGTCAGGGAGACTTTGCAGGTCTGGGCTGGGGGGACCCTGTGCAGAGCACCCCCTCCCCATTGAGCTGCAGGGATGCATTGTGTGTGTGCACTGCAGCCAAGGTGGAATCTGCGCTGTGATGCTCCAGAACACCCCAAATTGTATTTGGTTTTTTTTCCCTTCCTATTTTTGGTCCAGGGCAGCTGCTCTCACAGGGAGCAGGTTCCAGCTGGGGGTTTGTCCAAAAATAGGAACTTGACCGGCAAGAGGTCACTTTGGGGCTGCTCTGGCTTTGCCAAATGGGCTTGTTTTTTGGGGAAAAGCCTTGGCTGGGTTGTGCAAGCGCGGGGGGGTGGGGTGGGTTGTCAGGGCGGGTTCGTTAGGGCTAAAGGAAAGTTGAGCTGCAGGTGGAGGTGAGGAGGAGCTGCCGTGATGAGCCTTGGCACCTCCAGGTACGGAAAAAACCCCGCTGCTTCCTTCTTCTTTCTCTTAATGCAGCTGATGGAAGAAGTGGTTTTTCCCCGGGGATTTTTTGTGCAGGAAGGGCTGTGGGTGCCCACCCTGTCTCTTCCAGAGGTCGGTCCCGCAGTGGCCATGCAGCCTGGCCTGGCCGTCTCCACATCCCCATGTCCCTCTGCTGCGGGGCTGGGGACTGCAAAGGGGCCAAAAGCCTCAGCGGTGTCGTGGTGGCTGGGGGCAGCAGAGCAGAAGCTGCTGCGGTGCAGGACCCTGCTGAAGGACAGACAAATCAACTACTCTGGACTTGCTATTTTTTTTCCAGACTCACTATTTTTTCCCACGTTTGCTCTGTTTTCTGCTCTCCCTGTGTTCCCTGCTGGCAAGGAACCTTGTCCCCAAGCTGCACCGGTGCTGGATCAGTCCCAATAGCCTCTCTTCACAGCATCACTGCTTTGACCTTTACTGGTGACAGGCTCCAGGCTAATTACACCCCAGAGAGTGGGGATGTTTTGCCCAAACTCGGGGCTTTTGAGGCCGCACAGGCAGTGAGCTCATCTTGCTGCCCCATCCCACTGTGGCCGCCCAGGATTCATGTTTCTTCGCACGATGCTGCCGTGACGGCAGCCACCGAGGAGGGCTTTGAGCAACGGGGGGGAGAGAAAACCGGCCGGTGGCGGCCGTCCCGTGGTGCGGGGAGAAGGAAGTGCCGCCACGGGCCACTCCTCCTCGCCATTTCCTCTCCGCGTTAGGGTTTTTATACGGATGAGAGAGAAGGGGGGCAGAGGAGCAGCTGGCCCGTCTGAGGCTGGAGGCTGGGCTCGGCAGCCGAAGGGGAGCACCGGTGGCCAGCCCTGAGGGAGACACTACGGGTAACTGCGCTTGGTTCGGCTCCCCTGTCCCACTCCCCACCCCGCGGGGGGTTCACCAGGGCACCCCTCGGCCTCCACCACTTTGAGCTCCATCCCCACCAGCGCCTCCTGGTCATCCCCAATGGCCCCTTTCCACCAAAAACCGCCCTAGTTTTGTGGGGACCCTCTTGTTCCCGCCAGTTTTGGATGCTCCAGGCTCTTCCTCTCTGCTTGCTGCCCTTCATGTCGGTCTTGGTCTTTGGGACTCAGCAAAAAATTTGGGCTGCAAGCGGGGCTGGTGGGGTTTGGTGTCAAGCAAGCTTTCGGGGTGGCGCGGGTGGGTTTTGCATCGCCCTGGCTGTCACCCTTGCGCTGTGTTTTCGGGGAGGGCGAACACCTGCACGCCCTGAGCTCAAGCTGCAAAGCAAACTGCGTTTCTCAGCTTCTTTCCAAGTGGTGCCCCCGGGAGCTGCAACTTGGGGTGCTGGGGCCATGCCCTGTGCCGGGGCCATGCTGGCCTCTGCCGTGATCCAGGATTTCTGCTGCTGGCCGCTGATGCCCTTCGATCCACGGCCCCCACTGCAAGGGGCCGTTTTGCTCTGCTTTTTCCCCTGGTAACGCTCAGTTTTGGACAGGGGGGTTAGCTTTCAGTGGCAGGATGAGTCTTTGGGATTTTCCAGCTGTTCCCTTTTCCCAGCAGCTTTGCTACTGCAAAGAGCCCAAGTTTGGGGTACAGCTCCCTCCTCTCCAACGCTGTCCTCGGGATTCAGCAGCTGGCACTTTAACCGGGACACGTTTTTCTGGCTGGCATTGGGCCAACATCTCCTGCAAGCTGGGTGCTTTCCACCCAGGAATGCTGTCTGCCCAGAGGCTGCCCCCCATGCTGCTCCCCTCCCGGCCCGGCTGCCTCTGTCTGCCCACACAGGCTCGTCTGTTGTGGAAACCTTGTTTTGGCAAGAGTAGGGTGACACACGAATGCAAATGTTAGAAGGGAAGAGCTGAAGGAGGAAAGCTGGAGGTTTCTCAGGAGTGTTTCCAAGAGCTAAGGGCAAGTCTTCCTGCAGTGCAGTCGGACTCGGTGCAGAGCAGTGACTAACGGTGTTCACACGAGCACTTGTGATGCTGCGGACCTAATTGCCACGTTCTTTTTCCTATCGTTTTCACTGAAAATCTAATTAAGTTGCTGAAAGTGCACCTCTGCATGCTGGCAGCACCACCGGGCTGGCACAGCCGCCTGCCCCAGCCCCGATCTGACATTGAGCAAGCAGGGGCTGCTCTTACAAAATTGGAGTCCTAAGTAAATACCAGCAGGTATTAGGAACTGAGTCATGGTATTAATAGGATTATTATATGCATGACTGGACAGATTTCTTGCTGAGGATGGGATTTGGTCCCTCCACCCTGCCTTGCTCAGCTCATCTGGAGGGTTGGACATCCCGTGCTGGTGGGATGGATGTGCTGTTTGGGCTCACGGCTTTTGGTAAAGAGGGTCTGGAGCATCTCCCAGCTAATGAATGCTAGGTCCTTGCCGTTTTCCATCAGCCTTGTAGCAGCCTTGGGCTCCCCACGTGGACATGGCAGCGGTAGGAGAGTCAGCTCCAGGCTGTGAGGAGACGAACCACTTCATGCTTTGACTGGTGCTACGGGCAGGGGCTACGGTGCTGTGTGTCGGCAGCATCTGCAGGGGAGTGTTTGGGATGTCTTGTTTTTCACTGCCAGCATTCATCTGCTCCCTAAACCTTTTCCTGTAAACTCCCACAGCTCCCCCCAGCATTTAATCAACACCCTCCACATATGCATGCATTTGGGGCTGAGAAAGCTTTACTGCGTGTTTGTGTCGATGTGTGTTACGGCCCGGAGGGTTGTCCTGGCCTCAGGCCGAGCTCTGTGGCGTCCCCACTCCCTGGGGACTGTGGCCTGTACTGGTCTGCACCATAGGGGGTGCTCCCCAGCGGCTTTGGGGACAGCCGTCCTGTTGGGGACCTTCAGGCACTGTGTGAGCCAGGCGAAGTGTGCAAGATGTAGAGAAGCAAGGGTGTGACCCCAGGGTGGCATGGGGACAACGCAGGCTTCCCAGGGTGTGCCAGGTGGTGGCAGCCCTCAGCCCTCCTGCCCAGTGCGGCCTCTGTGCCTGCTTGCAGGAATCTCGTCTGGCTGGTTTTGCTCTGGGCATGGCCAAATCCTGCGCGGAGTCAGCAGTTAGCACTTGGGGCTAATTGCTGCACAGCAATAGCTTGTCCAGTGATTAGCGCTGGGGGAGCCACTCACTCCAGCTCGGTTCCCACGAGCCGGCTGCCGGCACATGGGCCAGAAACAAACTTGGCCCAGGGTGGGGGTGAAGGCTTCGCTTGGTGTGTCCCGGCATTTCGGAGAAGCCAGGAAAGGAGCTGGGCAAAGCGAGGAGGCGGCGGGGAGTGTTTCCCAGCACCTGTGACTCCACACGCAGTTTCCCCGGCTGCCCTTTCGCTCACTGCGTGGCAGTGGGTGGCCGCCTGCATCAGCCCCGCATTGGGGGAAGTAAAACCTTTGCTGGAATGTGACATTTTGCAGGTTGGTAACTTCCTGCTGAGCCAAAGCAAGTTAATAACAAACCCTTCAGGGACCTCCTCCTCCCCGGAGACTCAGTGCTTTTGGCAAAACCTAGGGTTGATTTTTCTGGGCGGCCAATGAAAGCGGCTTTCCTCACCCTGCCCATGCCGGCTTCCTGCTCTCGGGGTTGGTAATGTCACTGCGGCAAACTGTCCCCTTGCGTCAGCGCTGCTGTGGTCTGGAGGTGGTGAGGAAATGCCCTCCCACCGTGACACAGCTTCTGCCACCACCAGCTTCATGCTGGGCAGGGACAGAGCCATCCCCGGCACTGCAGCACGTGGAAGTGGTCGTGCGTGGGGTCCTGCTGTGTGGCCGCATCCAGGCCTGGAGAGCCATTTTCTCCCGGGTGCTTCCCTGACAGGTCCGTGCCTCTTGTCATTGCGTCCCGCTGCCAGAGTGCATCCTTTCCTATTCCTCCTTGTTCGCTGACTGAGGTTTGTGCATGCGTTCCCTATGCAGATGGTTTTTCTTAGGGATGCTCATGTCCCTGCGCTCTCCTGTGTGGCTCTGGGGTCTCGTGTGGGAAGGACACAGCAGCCACCGTGTGTCCGGGGGTGCGAGTGTGTAGGCACACGTGGCAGGGAAGGACCGTGGGGGTAGGAGGGTTGGGGTGCTGTGGGGCAGCCCTGCTCCTCTCCCCACAGCCATGTGCTGCTGGCAGGCTTAGTCACAACCATGTTGGTTCTCTGCAACTCGTCTGAGCCCTCCCTGTCCAGGGCAGCCTGGGGAGCTGCAGGCAGAGGGCTGAGTGCTGGCTGGACGCTGCCCTTGCTTCCTCTCCCTGCCGGCAGCGACCTGTGCTGCCCGGCGTACCCATTGGCACAGCCAGGAAAAATCACCCCCCCAGGGAGATGCCATACCACCACAACCTGCACGGCCGGAGCATTTCCACTGCAAGTTTCTCCTGTGCACACTTCCACACCCTGAAAGGTCTCTGCGGGTGTACGAGTGACTCTTTCCTATGGGGATGTGTATGTGTGCGTGTGTGTGTGTTGGTGCAGAGGTGTGGGTTTGTGTCTTGCTTATATTTAGCAGATGTAAGGAAATAGAACTGGGCAGCTCTGGTTCAGACCATGGGTCTGTCTGCCTGGGGTCCTGCCTCTTGCTCATAGCAGCACGTAGCAGAGCCCTCAGCTTTGGCTCCAGCCAGCTCCAAGCTTTCCTTCCGTGTGTGAAGGCAGGGTTGGTTTTGTGATATGCGTTGATTTGCATTTGTTTACACTGAATTTCATCTCTAGTTTTGCATGTCTAGAGCATCTTCCAGACAGATAGCTTAGGTCTGAAAGTCTCTCTCTGCCACCTTGCCATTGCTACAAGTAACTGTTCTGCCTGTTAGAAAGTGGGATATCTGTCTAATTTGGCTGTTATCAGTCATTTCCTGATCTTACAAAGATTAATTTTACATTGTCCTTTTTTTTTAAGAAAGAAGATAATGTGAATGGGCTGGAAGAACCAGACGAGATGGACGGAGAGCTGCCCTGCATTGAGGTGGATGGAGAAGTGTCCTCTGCCACGGAGGATCTGGGAGGAGAGATGCCCTGTGCGGAGAGTGGTACTGAAGGGGATGTGTCCTGTGCCGAGAGCGATGCAGAAGGAGAGATGCCCTGTGCTGAAACCAACACAAAAGAAGAGGCACCTTGTGCTGAGAGCAGTGTGGAAGGCACTGACAGCGATGGGGAAGGGGAAATGCCCTGTGCTGAGAGTGATGCAAAAGGAGAGGCATCTTGCTATGAGAGTGATGAGGAAGAAGTACCAAATACTGGAATCTCTGCTGCTTCAAAGAAAATGTCTTCTATTTCTTCTCCCTTGCGGGCAATCATCCGCCTGCGACAACGATACCGGGTGCAAAAGAAAAGCCGTCTGCATTTAGAGCTCCCTCGAGAAAAGTCTTCAGAGCTTGTCCATACGAGGCTGCTTCAAAGGCAGCTTTCCCTAAAACGAACTAGCCTGTATGGCTCTTCCATGTCCTTCTTTAATCAGACCGGCTTCGAAACTTCCCAGTACTTCACCTTTGACACATCCGTGGAGCAGCGTGCTATGAAAAAATGCAGGCGGAAGAAGAATCAAAGGAAATCTAGGATAGTCCTGTATCCAGATAAAAAAAAAAGATACCTTCCAACAGAGGAGAAGAGCAAGGCGAAACGCTGCCTACTCCTGCTCATTGTCATTATCTTCTTCCAGATTCTCAATGCAATAGAGAACCTGGATGATAACCTCCAAAAATATGACCTAGATGGTTTGGAGAAAACAATGCACCGGGAAGTATTTGGGCAGAAGGTTGCTGTGGAAAGTATTATGGAGTTACTGAAAGACTATCTGGCTACCCACATACACAACAAGCCTCTAGTAATCTCTTTAAATGGTCCGACAGGAGTTGGGAAGAGTCATGTTGGCTGGCTGCTGGCCAAACATTTCCGTTCTGTCATGGACAATGACTTTGTGCTTCAGTACTTTGTTATGCATCACTGCCCCAGTGGGGTGGCTCCTCTTACTTGTGAAATAGATTTGTCTAAGAAGATCTCTGACATGGTTACAAGAGCCGAAATAGAAGAGAAGATACCATTGTTTGTTCTGGATGAGGTTGAACTCATGTCTCCAGTCCTGCTGGATACTCTCAGCCGATTCTTTGAACCCAATCAAACCAACGAGTTCCTCAATGCCATCTACATTTTAATAAGCAACATAGGAGGTGGTGAAATAACAAAGTTTGTTATCCAGAATGCATCCGCTGAGCTTCTGCATCAGCAAAGGGGAGTTGAAGAACTGCTGAGCATTGTCCAGCCTGTACTGATCGATACCCACCCTCTCTGGAAATCTGTGGACATCATCCCATTTATTCTTCTGGAGAAGGCTCACGTCATAAACTGCTTCCTAGAGGAGATGAGAAGGGAAGGGCTGTATCCTGACCAGAAGCATATTGAAAATTTAGCGAGTCAGCTCAGTTACTACACTACAGGGGACAAGCAGTACTCCAGGATGGGCTGCAAGCAGGTTGTGGCCAAAGTCAACCTCATGTAGTGATTTACTGTCCAGACGAAGTCCTGCTCTCAGGATTTGCAAAATGCTGGGCTTATGGAGGAGTATGTTACAGCAGGCTGTGGTCAAGGTGTCCTCTCTCAGGCCTGCACTGACTCTGTCCTGGTCGACGTAGAGGGACGGCGGCCAAGGATCCTCTGCAACATGGTCTCTGTTCTCCTCCAGATGCTTCACTTGTTCCTAATGTTCTGTGAATAAGGCACAGGCAACGAAGCCCAAGCAACCTTCCATTAATTGCAAGACGCTTTGTTCCTCACATGCTCATTTGGGGTACTTTGTCATTAAGGAGTTGTGAGATGAGACCAGACGCTGCGGGATACAAACAGGAGGAGGAAATAGTAACTGGGTTACTGTCTCTGCAGTACACGTAGCCATGTCTCACTCCTTCTCCAGGCTCACAGTCTTCAGCTCTTTGCTTTTCTTGGTCCTGGCTGGTGTTTTGCAGAGCAGAGGCCATGCTGGACACCTGGGAGAATTGAGAGAATTTGTGGTTCCTCGTTCCCCAAAAAGTGTGGGCAGTCAGAGCTCTGCTTTCTCCAGCTTCTACATGACTGCGTGCTCCAGAGACTGCTTTTTGGACCCGTTCCTGAGTTCTTGCTCTTCTGAGCTCATACCTGAGCTCACCTTTGGCACCTCCAGCGAGATTTCTGCCCTGCAAGTCTGCTTGGGCTTGCCTTGAAGACTGTTCAGCTGTGCCAGCCGGTGCAGAAATAACCACCGGATTGTTTCAGGTCTGGTGGTGGCAACTTGTCCTGAGAGCTCTTCTGCTTTTTGCTTCTGGGTACACTTCACCGCACTCATTATCTAGAAAGCCCAAAATAGGAACTGACATATATTAAGCAACACACACTGGAAAAGACAGTTTGGGCTGTCTGGGCCAAGTACAGTGGGAATCCTGGGCTTGTTCCCAGTCCTGCGAGGCCAAGAAAACGTTCTTTGCCATTGAGACCCAGGGGAGAGCATGCTGCCTGGAAGCACCTTGGGAAAAGCACATGTCCTTGTTTTGAGCAGGCAAGCTGAGCAGATATTTATGATGTTGCTTTTCCAGGTTTTGTGCCTAAATCCCCTTCTACAATTTGCTGTGAATTATAATATACATAATCCTGCAGATGTTTGCACTGGTGGTTTGATTTGCCTCTTTCTAATAGTTGGTCTCCAAAGCCTTCCGTCACAAACTCCTGCTTCCAGAGCTATTGTCAGGAATAAAGCCAGGAGAACCTCTCCGAGGAGTTGCTCATCACTGTAGCTGCTCCTACACATACCTGGCCAAGCCCACACCGCAGCACACCCACTGAAGGGCTGGGGTGATGAGCCCAGCTTGAGAAGTAAACAGCTCCTCCTGCAGCACATCTGAGGCTAGAATTTGGGGAGAAAAGCACAAGAGCACGGTGGCTTGTCCTTGGTCCCACTCTGTCTCTTGGAGGCTCGGATGCTCCTGGCATGGGACCCAAGGCTCTCCTGGAGAGCTTTTACTCGATGGGTATGGCTGAGATGCCAGGTGTGTGGTAACGTGCTTTCACCATAGAATTTGTCTTCCTTAGCCAGACATGGCTTTCTTTATCCAATTGCCTTTTCCAGGGGAGAATGCTGCTTGAGCTGGAAGGATGGGTTTGAAGCTGAAGGATGGAGAGACCCCCCTGAGCTGGGGCACTCGGACTGCTGGTCCTGCTCTTCCCCTGCACAGCCGAGCTGTGAATTGGAGGGCTGGTATACAGCCTGGACTCCCTCACTTTGAAAACATCTGCACATCTCCCCTGCGCTGTCGGCTCCCTTCGCCTGGTGAAGGGCTCATTTTCTTCCAGTAGCACTGGGCCACGGGTGTCACAGGATGCCAGGATGGCTGGTCCCATGGGGGGATGGGTCACCCTCCTGTTGCCAGCTCTTGCTTCCTAATGCACCACGCACTCAGGAGTGGGTACAACACCCAACAGAGTAAGGGGACTGCAGAGGGTACTGTGCTGTGTTGTCCGTAGTCTATAAGGGATCTCTTCAGCCCTTCTTTACTCTTAATAGCAGCTTTGTAATCAAAAGATCTAGAAATACGACTGGATATTACTAGGGATAAAAAGAATTGCTGTAGCTGCATGTCTGTCCTGTACCTTCATCCAGCTCCTCTGGATTCCCTAGGTGAATGGGGGCTGCCTGAAGTGTGGGAGCTGCTACATACATCTGATATCAAGGTAGCTGTAGGTGGCACTGGGAAGGCTTCCTTGATCAGCAAGAGCTCTTCCTAAGTCAGACACACCTTCCTGTTGTGCTTGGAGCAGTGATTTAGGGAAAGTAGCTCCCGCCCTGCTGGAGGCATGGCACTGCATTTGCCCTCGAGCAAAGCACAGCTGGTTCAGTAATTAAAGCAGCACTGGGATAACTGTTCCCCATCACAGGCTGGTGGGGGCTTATGGGGAGACCAGCAGGTACTCTGCACCCTGCAACTGCATCCCAAAGCCAGAGTGGTGTTTGGGCCAAATTTTCTTTTTGCATTTACCCTGGGAAAAGTGCAGAGTGATTCCAAATAGGTGTATAGTGAGGATGTGGGAACAGCTGCTGTTACTGCCTGCGAGAGATGGCAATGATAAGGGAGGGTCAAAGTAAATATGAAATAATGTGTCTTGCACAGGGTGGAAATTGTGACCACATTGGCCTGGTCTGTGCTGAAGGCTTTCCTGGGTCTGGGCTCAGGTCAGAGGGCCCATGGGCATGAGCTGCATTCCCATCGCATGCAGTGCTGTCAGACCTTGACAGAGCAGCTGTGCCACCTCCAGGAGCACCTCCCAGTACAGAAGATGCACCAATTAGCGCCAGCTCTGAAGGCACTAATTAGTCTTCCCCATATCAACCTCACCTGACAGCTCCCCACACCCAGGAGCCTTCCCTGCATAGGAAGAATTTTCTAAGCATGCCCAGGAACCCTATTTAAGCTCAGCTGGAGCCATCAGTCCCTGTGGGAGCTGTGTTGGAGTAGTGCTGGTATCCAGCTCAGCTCCATCTGTGCCTGGCTATGGGCTCTGCTAATCCAAGACCACAGCCTGTAGCCTGACATTTTGTCCTGTCCTATCACCGTGGGCCTGTCTGGCCATTGCTGGACCTGGCCCTGATCCTGATCCTGATCTGTGACTTGTTTTCCTGGCTTCACGCTGGACCTATCTCATCACCATGGTGTTGCTGGATCTGGACTTCTGGGTTGCTCTGGACTCTTGGTTGAACCTGGCCACCATTTCAGACCTGCCCCGGTCTTCCATGCAGGTACTGTGGGATGGACCCTGCTGGACCTGGGGTCCCACTTGCTCCCTCCTTCCTGAGGGAGCAGCCCTGCTCTTACTGTCCCCTGATATTGGGGCACCTTGGTGTGGGGGACCAGGAAAGGCCATCAGGCCAAGTATGCAGCTGGTGGGGAACACAGAAGGGGACCTTGTGGCCAAGGCACCAATTGCCTTCTCCCCATGGGTGCCTAAAGCTAGAGTGGAAGGTCACGTCCCTCCCTTTGGTCCCAGTTGTGTCCAGGGCATGACCCATGTTAGCACAATCCTCCCATGGCACCAGAAGAGCCCCCTGAGCTGGGGGACACATGATTCCCAACACCTGCACCCCCTTAACTGCCAAAGCAGCTTTGCTTTGGGTTGCAGGACAAATTGCTGGGGCTGCCAAGGGAAGGAAGCTGCCTGGGGTGATGCAGCATGTGAGCAGCATGACTGGCAAAGGTGTCACCTATGGTGCACCCCGGCATGCTGCTGCAGACCCACCTCCGGCTGTCTGGCCCATGCTCCATCCCAATGTCATCTCTTTTCCATGCTGGTGTTGGAGATGTCCCCCCTGAACCGTGCATGGTTCCTGACAGATAATCCACCGCTGTGCCTTCTGCCCATGCATGGGCTGAAGCTGCTCCCTCCCACCCAGCCCCAGGGGCCACCGGGCACATGCTTGTCCCTACCATATCAACTGGCAGTGGGTGGCACTGGGGGGTCATGCCTGTGGGTGCTCAGGTCAGATGCTATGTGCAGGAATCCTGATGACTGGACAAAGCATGGGCTGCCGAGATATGGAAACACCAAACTTCTCCTTGCTGGGATCAGCACTGATGCATGTGATGCCTTTGCTGGTGTCTCTCCTGGTGCCCGTGGGTGTTGCCCAAGTCCCTGCTCAGCTGCAGGGCTCTGTCATTTTGCAATCAGTCTTTGGGGCTGGGGTGGTGTTGCTGCTCTGCTCTGTGCCCACAGCCCCAGTCACCTGTAGGAACATCATCAGGGACAGCCTCCTGGCCAGGGCCTCCCATTTTCCAGTTGCAGGAGGATCATTAGTGGTTCTTGAGAAAGGGCAGACAGCTGGAGACCAGTTGACCCTCAAATTGTTCCTACCTGTGAGTTGGGAGGTTTTTCTTTTATACAGACAGTGATAATGAGCTGCTTTCACCAAGCTTGTGGGCTTGGAGCACTCCAGGCAGGAGCGCTGTAGGTGGAGTTCTCGGGGGTACTCCTGTACCAAGGACATGGCTGCCTCCTCCATGAGGTCTGGGGCTGTGGCAGTATGAACAGGATTTGCCCTATGTTTCTCCATGGACGTGGCCCAGCTCCAGCCAGAGGAAGGCAGGTGCACACACACGTTCTGTGTGAGCTCTGACTAACTTCAGCTGCCTCCAGGAAAAGAGATTTGTATTTAAATGTTCCTAAAAAGGAGATAATCCAAGCGGCCTCCACTAATCAAAGTGAGCCTGTCTAAAGCCATCTCCAGCGGTGGGCACTGGCTAACGTTGTCAGCCTGGCTGCAAGGCTGAGTCTTCCCTGGGGTTTCTTTCCGCTGTGGGAAGATGCTGCAGTGATGGCACAGTACCAGACCAGAGCTGCTCTGTTACGCACCACAGTATCGTGCCAGCCTTGCTGGGCTTGCCTGTCCCCAGGTGCTGCTGGGGCTGCTCCTACTGCAGCGTGCCTACCCAGTGGGACCTTGTCCTTGCTGGCTGGTGCCTCTGGCCATGATGTCTCTACCAAGAACCGCAGAGGATGTGTGACATTGGCCTGGGGCACCTGAACAGTGTTTGCAGACAGATGCAAATTGGGGTACCACTTACAGGGGGTGTGAGAGCAACGGTAAGCCTATTTCCACATACACTAATAATATGCCCTTACACACAGGGCAAGGAAAAGCTACTGATGATCCCTAGAAGGCTAAGTGCTTTGTTGCTTTATTTCCAAGTCCTGTAATCTTCACTAAACAGATGAGCTGCAACCAGGAAGGCAAATTTTAGTATCAGTGACAGCAGGGGAAGATCATGGGCTGCAGTAGGGGAGAAAAGAGCAAGGACAGCTCAGGTAAGTTAGAGGTTTCACAATAGCTGTGAATGATGCAATTCATCTGAGGGTGTGGAGGGAACAGTCTACAATGGCTTTTCAGACCACATGGAGATGGGGTGAGCCTCTGAAATATGGAGGGAGATGAGCACTCCAACATTTTCCAAGTTAAGTTGTGACCATTAGAGTCTAATTTCCTCTTCTGACAGGATATTCAATGAATAGCTGTTAATAGTTACTGGGATGAACTGGAAGGAGTTTTCCAGAGCTGGGGAAATTCAATATTCCCCAAACGGTGGGGAGGACAGAGGTGGGAGCTTGGCTGCCTGTTGAATTTGGAAGTGATGGGGAGCTGGGAGGTCTGCAAGCATTGCAGAAGACAGGCTTGGGATGAAAAGCATAAATTGGAGGAAAGGTCTGAAAGAAGGTGCTGCAGAGGAGGGTGGGAGTGAGCAAATGCACGTTCCAGCATGGGGAGGGCAAAGGGCTGGAAGGAAAACAAGCCTGGGGGGGATCGCAGCGCTCAGGCTCCGCACAAGGAATAATAGCACAGGGTTGCGAGAAAGGCAAACATCCCATTAAAATGTATAAATAGGTGTGTTGCATATACAAGGGATGAAGTAATGCGGGGCCACGCACAATGCCTTGCTGGAGTGTTGTGGCCATATTTGGGCACCCTCCTGGGGTGCTGCACCAGCCATCTTGCCTGCAAAAGTGAGCTCTGGGAGGGGAGTAAGCAAGGGGGGTTGTGCAGCCTGGAGAAAGTTTCACGTGAAGCATGGTAAGAGGTTTCAAGTATGCAAAAGACTGGCAGAAAGGAGACAGCGGTGCTTGGTTCGCCTGGTCCTCCTTGGGCAGAGCGTGGAGTTGGCTCCAGAGAGTGAGGCTTAGGTTAAACTTTAGGAAAATTGCTGTAGCTGCAGAAGTGAAGCACCAAAATGGATTGATTAGAGTCACTGCAGAATTGCTGCCACTGAACCTGGGGATAGAGGAGGATGTTTTAGCCAGAGCTGCAGGACTCTGCCTCAGTGGTCTCACATGTTCCTGCTTTGCTTGTCTTCTGTCACCCCTTGGTGCCTGTCAAGGGTTCAGCTGTAACTTTCTCCTGCCCAGCACACAGCTGGTCTTACTTGCAGTGCTTAGTCTTCACAGAGATCACACCAGTTTAACATTACTCCTCTGTAATGGGTTTGTTTCAGTTACTGTGATACCTGGATTTAGGTGCCAAGTTTCAGGCACCTGCATCTCAAAACTGTCAACCTGGGGAAGTGTGGTGAGATCACCAAGTAACTCCAAATGGATTGATTTCCCAGGTGGGATGAGTTAGAAGGACAACAGAATCAGCCAGCATTGAAACTAGAGTATGCAGAAGAGTTAATTGCATAACTGAACTAATCTAGAACCCCATTTACTTGCCCTTGACACTTTTCCCTTATTGATTCAGTTTATTAGATATGATTTTCGGGTCTACATCTAGAGCTACCTCAAAGGACTTGTAGCCATCTCCAGAAAGCATCTGCAGAAGGGGCAGACCTCCCCAGCATGGTTCGATGTTCTCTGGTTACAAATGTAGAGCTGGTTGGTGGCTCCCTGCGCCACTATGCAAGGAGTGGAGCTCTGCAGCATGGGACTTTGCATTGGCTCCTGCTCCTCCTCTGGCTGTGGGGATCACCACAGAGCCACTCATGGCTCTGTGCAGGATACACACAGTCCAGGATCTTCTGTGGATACTATTTTGAGGTTACTGACACTGCGCTTCCTGTGCTGTTTTATCAACTGATCGCTTGGGCTGGGATTCAGCTGCCCTGATTTCGGCACCTTGAGGAAGTCTGAGTAAGTCTGCCTGGGATTTCCCCATCCCTGCCTCCTGGAAAAAGCCTGCCCAGGAACCCAGGCCTGGGAAAAGGCCACTTGGAAAACCTTCCCTGAGCCCCAGCTCATGCTGTGGGTTCCCTGGGCAGGGTTGGACCCCTGGGGCCATGTGGTGCCCATGCAGCCCCCAGGTTATTCCAGCCCAGTGCAGCTCTGTACTCTTGATGCAACAGCTTCAGCTGTCAGTATGTTGCTGACGGAAGCCACCATCACTGCATCCCACCCCTGGCTACCCTGCCATGATACTCAGCCATCCTGACCTGACATCTTCTGTATAGGACAGAGTGAATTCCTCCAGGTCAAACTCATCCTAAACAGCACTTGTGGGCCAAGCCCTGCTTAGTCTGCTACTACAGCCATGGAAGCAATCACTCTGCTGCCCTGAGCTATGTGGGTGCATCTTGCCCTGCGTTTGGCTATTATTGCTAATGGTACATCTGCCTGCTGGGGCTTTACCCTGGGGATGTGGCTGCAGGGACCACCATGTTCTCCCCAGCTCCCAGCCTCGCTGCTCCAGCCTGGGGCACCTCACCAGATCCCCACGGCTTTTTTTTTTTGTTAACTTTTGACATCAGCTCCAGCTTCCCCAGAGGGGCATAAAGGATCCAGTCCTAAAGAGTCCATCCTTCACCAGATCCTGGCACCTGATCCCCATGAGATGTATGCACATTTTTGTGGCCAGCAAGTGATATGTGAAAGAAAAGGTAAAGCATTAACTGCAGCCAAACCCTCCATTTTCACCTGTACCTTTGCCCCTCTCCTGCTCCTATAATGTGCTGCACTGTCCAAATGCTCTCACTCAAACCAGACCCATGTGGTATCTTGCCTGTTCTTCCAAGCAAAAAAAAAAAAAAAAAAAAAAAAAAAAAAAAAAAATCTTCAAAATCCTGGAGAAAGATGTTCCCAGAACTTATGGTTTCCACTTAAGCTCTCTGAGCCACCTGACACAAAAGATGTGTGCAGGTACAAGAGGAGTTGCAGGCATGAGTATCTGAAACTGGGGAATCTGGTGCTGTGTTCCAACCCAGCCATCCCCAGCTTCCACATTTTCACAACATGGCACTTTTTCCCAGCAGCTTTTCCAAGGCTGCAACCAAAGAGGTATGTACCCCTGTTAGCTGGCACAACTTGGCATTACTATTGCATGCTCTTTCTGAGATATCACAGCAAACCGCCCAGTTCTTCCTGAGATGACTTCATATATACCCCCCTGTGGAATCAAGGTTTCTGAGTCACAAGCTTGCTTTGCCTTCGAGGTTTTGCCATCTCTCTGGGTGCTGGGGGGGCCTTAGAAAGTCAGTTCTGAGCTTTTGCTTTGAGCATAAGCTGGTCCTTCAAGGGTGTTGCTTCTCTCTCCAATGTGAAAAAGGGCTTGTGTGCCTTGGGTTTGCTCCAACTATTTCAGATGATGTAATAAGCATTTCTGCCCCTCCCTGCAGACTTCTTTAGCACAAACAGCACTGTGATTCCTGGATGGCTCGAGGTCAGAACATGGTACTGAATGTTGCAGAGCACCTTGGCCTGACGCGACCCAGTGCCCTCGGCTCCATCAGTGCTATGGCCTCTGTCATCTTCAGCTGTAAAAGCTGCTCCATGCTGGTTCTGTTACTCCTGTGATCTATGCCAAGGCCTTTCAGGTTGCACCCTTATGCCAAAGATCCAGCACCTCCACCTCTGAATGCTGCTTCTGATGCATCCAAGGCTCAGTTTTGGCTTTGGTGATCCATTGGTGAAATGTACTCCAGTCTCTGGGTTAGAGGGGGTTGATGAAATCCAATTCTTTGGATCCAGCTCAACAGAAATTGTTTTTTTTTCTCTTTGCACCTGGTGGGCAGAAGATCTGCTTTGTGCAGTGCTGATTCATCTTAGTTCTTCTCACTTGAGGAGGATTCAGTGACCTGCTTGGACAAGCTCACCTGTGAGTTATAAATACATCCCTGTGTAATACTCACATGACAATAAGCTAATGGGTAATGATGATTGCCAATAAGAACAGGATTTGTCCCTACAGGTAGAGCCCCCTCTTCCTGGGGCTCGTTTTGAGGTTGGGCTATTACTTGCCTCCCTATAGCTGGGTGCTGGACGATGCCAGTGAGATGGATTAGGTGCATGAGAGGTGCAAGATGTGGAACTTCACTGAGAAATCTCTATGTGATTAACACAAGGTGATGCCATTGGTGCCAGAGCTGGAGTCAACTTCTGGGCAGGCTGCGCTCCCGTCCAGCGGGAGCTGCCTGTTAACTGCACTGAGGTAAATACAGCTCATATGGTGGGATGGCTGGAAGAAACTAAATTGATCTATCTCTCTCCTTGGATATGATCCTGGCTGAAATAAAGGGGATAGTTGAATGCAATACTCAATGTTTGATTTTTGGCCTTTAACATCCACTGTTCACTCAACATCCAGGTGTATTTGGTGTCTAGTTTGGGCAGCTGCCTGTGGCACTTCACCCTCCGAACTGAGCTGACCCTGCCTGAAACCTATGGCCTGGGAGTGGGAAGATTTGAGAATCTGAGAATCCCCAGCCCGACTCATTTGTGTGTTGGAACTAGGGCAGTTCTGAGGGCTCAGATACCACAGGGCAAAGCAGCAGCAATCCACATGAATTATTTTCATGCTGCTTCTAAGCCACTTATGTGATTTAGGTGCTGCCTGATGATATTGCACCAGTCATGGGAGGCAGATGCCTGGCAGCGAGTGCAGTTTGGACACTGCCACTGAGCACAGCTGTAGCCATCAGAGTTAAGGGATAAGCCGTTTTACCCCACTCTGATCAGCTTCCATGCGAGATGGTGACTAAAGAGGCTGCTTGAGCTAGTTCCTTACATCTTAGGAGTTGCCTTGCCACGAGTTGACAATGATTAGGTGATTTTGGAAACAGCAATTTGTCTCCCAGCCCCCTAGACTTTGCCTTGTAGAGGGGGAAGAAGATGACTAAAGACCACCAAAGTTCTGTCTTTATGTCCCATCTGTGTCTCAGGTTTAAGTACTCAGCTGGGCAGTATAAGAGACTGCCCTGAGGAAGGTGGTTTTCAGCAGCAAGTGTCTTGAGGTGAGCCACTGGCTCCAGCACTTGGTTTAAATGGGGATTAGGGATGATTGCAAAATCCACAAGCAGTGTTGCCACGTAGAATTAATGACCCATCACCTTGCAGGTGCTGGGTGGTACAGACCTAGAAATGGGACTCCATGTATTGTAGTCACTGTGTTAGTAGATACATTTTTTTTCTGCCCAAGACTTAGTTTCCAGTGGAATAAGCCTGATGCCTGGGAGTGTTTGCATCAGGACAGTGGTGACATGATGGTGATTTACAATGCACAAAGAACAGAAATTTGATGCCTTGTGACTTAAAGCCAACACCATTTTGTTCTTCCAAGAAGCAGAAAGCAAGCAATGTTAGGGAGCCCAAAGGGCAAGAGGAGATGTCAAAGAATAGTTTTAAAATTTGATTTTTTGCCCTTTGCTGCTGCTTTGTGGTGGCTAAAGGCAGTCTGAGAAGCCTTTGGAGAGATCAAGTTATATTTTATTTTACATCAACCATCCAGAGCTGGTTGCCAAAGACATTTTGCAGGAATTCATCTCTTATTCCCACCTGCTCGGTGCAGCTGTGAGGTGCCCCACACCGACAAACATGCATGAAGTTTGCAGCTAACTCTTCTAACTTCGTGACAAAGATCCCAGAGAGAGCTGGAGACCTCTCCAGCAGGTCTGTGGGTACTCAGCCCTTTCAAGCTCTGTTTAGTCATCATAAGGCACAAAGAATTTGAATGTGAGTGTTGTTTTTTTCCTTTTCTGGGCATATCTGAGATTGAGCTTGCCAGAGCAAGTGCTGAGGTTGCTCATTTTCTGGGGCATAGTGCTGAGATTGCACAGGGTCATAACAGAAACTGGGGTCTCCCACCTCCATCCCTCCAGCTCAAGGCCAGAGATAACTGGCAGATGGGTGGGAAGGCAGGGGAGGAAGGTGAGAGCATGCCTGCCCTCAGACTCCATTTCTGTTCTTTATAGCAGATAGGTGAATTTTAGTGAAGGATACGCTCTCAAAAGCACTGAAATGTCTCGAGGCAAAGTCTTGTGATAGACAGCTGTAATAAAGGAGAACAGAACTGGGTAGAAGAAAATTTGGAGCATGCTCTTACACTCCTGTTAGCAGTGAGTGGGCAGATATGTGGTGCTGGGGGTAGAGGCATTCCAGAGCGGTTTCTGAGTCAGCCGAGCTCCTCCCATCACAACTTCACTCATCAAAGCAAGTATTTATAGCACAGGTAGGAGTAGGGAGAGAAATCAAAGAAGAGCTTCCCAGAAAGACGCATAAATCACTCCAAGAGTTCAGCTCTGGGGTTCTGCATTTTTTTGCTTTAATGAGAATGAATAAAAGCGCTGTTGTTATTAGTAATATTTCTTAATATTATTTCATCGGTCTGATTTTTGACTTAAAACCATCTTTGAGCAAAGAGATATTTCCATAGAGTTCTCCCAGCTTTCAGAGCTACCCCAGAAGGCTGCTAAGGACATGCTCTCTTACACCGGAGAAAATATTTTCTCCAGCACAGATCTGCTGAAAAACAATTCAGAAAGTCTGTCCAGGCCGATGTTTGCTGTCCGAACTGTCGGGAGACCTCCAGGCCTTCCAACAAAGCGAAGCAGGAAAGCCAGGAAGGTGCTGTACCCAGCCCAGGTGAGAAAATATTTGCCACGTCAAGAGAAAGACCGAGTCAAGCGGTGGCTGCTCTTCTTTGCTGGCATCATCCTCATGCAGGTCTTAACTGAGGATCCTGAGCAAGAGAGACTGGCTGGGGGAAAAAGCCTTATAGAGCAGCCGCTCTGTGCATCGGCATCACTGATGGCTGCACAGCTCAGGGCTGCAGGGAACGGCTCCAGAGAAGACAGAGCTATTTCAGAGGCCCCGGCAATCATTTTCTCATCAGCTTATGGGCACCAATCTCTCAGGCAAACCACAGCAGATGTGCCACAACAAGCAGGGAGACATCCGCACGCCTTCTGCAGGCGATGCTTGACCAGCTTCTCCCATGCAGAGCACTGAACTGTGTGAGAAGCTGTCTTCCTATTCCTGCTCTTGGACATCAGCTGCTGCAGCACTGTCAGCAGCAGAGGTGGCCTGTAACTCCTGCACCCCTCCGAGGGGACACAAGGGCTCTGGATGGTGACACGGGGCTAGCAGTGGCCAGAAGAAGCATCAAAGAAAACCCAGAGCTGCAGCAAGAGCGGTGCTGTTTTCACTGCTGATTCGTTTGTGACTGTGATTACAGATCAGGGGTTTCCAAGAACTGTAACAAAAGGCTGCAGGAATTAGATTCACACTCCTGGGTCGGGTTTGTACTGTGCTAACCTACTTGTCAGTGTTGCATAACTATTTTCGGTGCCTCCCTTTGCATGTTGTAATTTACTGTCAGTTCTCACAAATTAGAAGAAAGTAGCTGAGCTCTTGAAGTGAAGAGAGTGCAAAGATCCTGTGTGTTTTTCTCCCTGTGTAACACTGTAAGAATAAAACTGCTAAGATCAGACTTTCACAACGTGTTTCATCTGAGATTTTAAAATTTAAGGTTTGCTTCTCTGCTGCATGCTGAAAAGTGCTGACCATCCTGGGGAAATAAAACTGTCCAACCAGCAAGAATAGTGGGGTCAGAGCCACAGCAGGACACAGACACCAACATGCTGGTGCCCAGCACGGGGAGAGAGTTCACAGACCTGGGTCAGCCGCTACGGCTCTGGGCGGGGAGATGGGGCACAACGTGAACTGCAGGACTGGGATAAGATACCTTCTTGTGAAAAAGCTGCGAGGCCCCTAAAGGAAATCACAGAACATGCTGGGAAAGAGGGTTGGTCAAGGGGGAGGTTGAACTAGAGATCACCAGTGGTGCCTTCTAACGAACACTTCCACCATTTCTGTTTATCAGGGGGTTACTGCGAGTTTAGCAGCGCGTTTTGGTTCTGGGCATGAAATATGGGATTGGCCACTGGTCCAGGGCAGTGTGCTTGCAGGTTTTTTGAACAGAGTGAATGTGATGGTGTCTGGGGGCTACATAGCAAGGTGCAGCTCAGAGCAGGGCTGCTGTCTCCTGGACACAAGCAGGCTGCATGAGTTAGGAATAAAGAAATCTGGCTCAGGACCTGCTTCTACTCAGTGTCCAGCCATGGGGCTTACTGCAAAGAGCGACTCATGGCTCCTTGCTGAAAACGCAGAGTCCAGGATTTTCAGTGGAAGGTATTTTGAGCTTATTGAATTTCCTGGGCTGTTTTATCAGCCAGGCCCTGAGGCTGGGATTCAGCTGCCCTAATTTAGACATCCTGAGGAAAGTCTGAGTAAGTCTGCCCAGGATTTCCCCAGCCCAGCGCCCTGGGAAGACCCTGCCTGGGGAAAGGCCACCTGGAAAACCTTCTCCAAGCCATGCCCATGCTCTGGACTCATGTACCTCATATATCAGGGCTCCTCCCCATGAAGGTCAGTCCCAAAAGGCCATGCTATGCCTTTGCAGCCCCCAGCTTTGCCCCTCAGGTCTTCAGTCCAACCGTCCACTCTGCAGAACAACTTCAAACTTTTGCCAGGTTGTTCAGGGCTGTGTCCAGCCCAACTTTTTAAATCTCCAAGTGTGGAGATTTCACCACCTCCTTGGCCAACCTCTTACACTTGCCTGGGACTTAATTCAGATCTTTTCCATGCCACATGATGACAGACAACTGGTATGCCTCACATAGCTGTTCACGGAGCAACATGTCTCAGAAAGCAGGTCTTTTCATGGCAACAGCAATTAGTTCTTCAGGCCCTGATAAGAGCAGAACTCAAATGTTTCATAATGAAATAAAGCAGCTGCACATGACCCAGGGATGGAAGGAAGCTGGATCGCACATGCAGTGATTGCAGAAGAGGTGTGGAAAAGCCAGGCACAGCACTGCAGGCCAAAACAGAGAAGAGCAGGGAGCTGCAGCCCACAGCAATTACAGAGAGACCTGCTTATCTCAAAAAAAAAAACAAACCGTAGCTGAAAAAGCTGAATCATTAGCAGAATTTAGCTACTTAATTTCTACTGAAAAAAAATGAGCCATCTGTCCACATGCAGCCAGGGAACTGTGTGGAGTAAGGAGCAGCTGGGACACAACTTCTGTGGGTGGTGGTCCAGGATGAGCCCTTCAGAGGGGCTCTACATCCCTTGTGTAGGCAGAGGAAGACATGCAATCACAAGGAATAACTGAATGTGGAGTTTTGTGAAATTCTGGAGTTGTAAAGATTGTTGAAAATAAAAAGATCTTTCAACAGTGGTGTTGGTGCAGAAATCTTTCAGAGTTGATTGTAAACGTGGTGAGCAAGGACTTCCCCAAAGCCCAGCATACCCCAAAGGCATCACGAGAGGGCAGCAGAGACAGAATCTGAGCAGGACCCAGGCGGCAGTGGCCTGCAGTGTTTCAGACGCCCAAATATGAAACCACGATAGTGCATATACAAGAAATTGCTGAGGATGCTGTCAGTACTTTGCAGAGAGCTGATGTGGTGGGAAAACAGAATCTATCAAAACAAACTAGTGTGCTGGGGCATAATCCAGCAAAATGTATACAGAGATGCCTTCAATATAAAAAAACCCATCACCGAGTCTTACAGGTGAGAAGTTTTATTGTTCCATACGGTGTGGGACAGTGAGCTGAGGTATGTGGTAATGCAGATGTAACAGAGGCCGCCATCAAACAACATCCAAGCCAGATGTTGACAGCCTAAACCAATGCACCCACTGAAAATGCATTTCAGACCTGGTGGCTTGAATGAACTAAATACAAAAAAGGACCGTTACAATCAGTCTGTTGCATGAAGTCTTGTGTTTCACGTTGTGGTCAGCCCCTACTCTTATCTGTTATGTTCCTGTTTGCTGCAACACTTGCTTTTGGCAGGATGTGACATGGACAGGACCAGCTCCGGTCGAGGGCAGGAGTGAAGGACACTACTAGGAGCGCACATCCCTGCTCAGCGGCATGGTGCTGTGAGTGCTGTTGCGCAGCCAACCCTCACTCAGCCCTGTTGTAGCTACTCCCAGGCCTGTGCATCACCAGGGCAGTTTAGAGGTACATGCACCAGCTCCAGCTGAGCTCACAGGGGACGAGGCAGCCTGGCAGGATGGCTTTGGGAGCCCTGTGGTGCCCCGGAGGGATAATGCGTCTGTGCTACACCGCAGTCAGCAGAGCAGCGTATCCAGACAGGCTCTGTAGCTGGGACATGCCAGGACCCAGTCCTGCACTCGCATTTCCAGCCCCGCACAGGGCTTGTGGCTCCTGCTAGTAGCTGCCTTTTCTGCAGGGGGAGCCCCTCACACCGCAGCTCTATTGCCCCAGAGGCCTCCACCCTCACCTGAAGTCCCTGGGCCAGAGCCTGTGTCTCACTCCTTCCTCTCCCAGAGCTCCTAGTTCCCTGCTCTGCCCACTCCAGAGCCTTCCAGATCCATGCTACAGCCCCAGCCCCGTCTTTGCTCATACCACCCCTTCCTCCAACCTCTTTCCTTATCCAAGTCTCTTTGGGCTGTCTCAGCCTACCCTTCCTGCAGCCCTGCTGCTGGGCACAGAGTCCTTTGCTCCAGGACACATCCCTGCTGGTAAAATCTCTTGGCAAACAGCATCCAGATGTGTAGTGGGCGCAGCCTCTGGGACATTACCACCATGTTGTCTGTCTGGGAATGGTCCCTGTGGAGCATGATGGATGCACTACCCCGAACCCAGGCCAGGGACTGTTCTGGCAGTTTGTCATTACACATGATCACATTTCTGTGTCCAACAGTGTCCCCAGGACCTGCTTAATTTAGTACTATAGATGTGTCCTACGGGACCAGGCACACTGTGAGATGTAGCACTCCAAAGGTGCTCCTAAAGGGGAACCTCTTGCCATATTTCCCTGAGCCTACAACACGAACGCTTGACTCCCTGTCCCCATGCCCATCCAGAGCAGACGCAGAGCTGCTCAGTATTTTTTCCAAGGGAGCTGTAAGAAGGCTGTTCATAACCTCACTAGCAGAGAAAGCCCTGCGGCAGCTTTTTGACTCCACCAAATGTAGGACCCAGCACTGCTTCCCCTCACTGTGACACAAGGGGCACTGATGTTGCTCCCTGCAGAGGTGCGCCATGGGAATTATAAACACAGCTGCTTTCATTAGGCACATTATTCACCCTCTGGCTCACTCTAAGTTGGACTGATGGTGTCTCAGGAGCGTAATGGAGAAAATATTAGAGTCGTTTTTGGTTGCACTGCCTCACCTAGATATTACGTGCTGCACTACTCCATTGCATAACCGGATGTCTGAAAAAGGAGAGCCTGAAAAGACTACTGTAAATAAGACTTAGACAAAAGAAGACAAAAGTCAGGGGAAATGATAAGAAATCAATAAATCAATGAGCAATCTAGTGAAGACATACCAGGGTCTGTACCTCTCCTTGCCTCACAGCATTAGAGAGCCATTCAAGAGAGCTC
Organism: Balaeniceps rex; assembly: GCA_013401315.1. Classification (NCBI taxonomy): domain Eukaryota; kingdom Metazoa; phylum Chordata; class Aves; order Pelecaniformes; family Balaenicipitidae; genus Balaeniceps; species Balaeniceps rex. The sequence continues at coordinate 24,796 of VYZW01021910.1, forward strand.
AAAGCCATTAAATTGAAAACTGGTTTGTGTTCACTCACACAGCAAAAAATGAGTGAAAATTCTTTATGGGAGACAGAAAGTTTGATTATAAGGACCACAGGATTACCCTAACACCCAGCATTTCTGCTTCCTGGAAGCAGAAATTTTTTCTTCCTGGTGGAAGAAAAGCTGGACATGAGCCAGCAGTGTGCGCTTGCAGCCCAGGCGGCCAACCGTATCCTGGGCTGCATCAAAAGAAGCGTGGCCAGCAGGTCGAGGGAGGTGATTCTGCCCCTCCACTCGGCTCTGGTGAGACCCCACCTGGAGTACTGCGTCCAGCTCTGGAGCCCTCAGCACAAGAAGGACACGGAGCTGTTGGAGCGGGTCCAGAAGAGGGCCACAAAAATGATCTGAGGGCTGGAGCACCTCTCCTACGAGGACAGGCTGAGAGAGTTGGGGTTGTTCAGCCTGGAGAAGCGAAGACTGCAGGGAGACCTTATTGCAGCCTTTCAGTACTTAAAGGGGGCCTATAGGAAAGATGGGGACAGTCTTTTTAGCAAGGCCTGTTGTGACAGGACAAGGGGTNGAGAGGTAGTGGAGGCCCCATCCCTGGAAACCTTTAAGGTCAGGTTGGACGGGGCTCTGAGCAACCTGATCTAGTTGATGATGTCCCTGCTCACTGCAGGGGGGTTGGACTAGATGACCTCTAAAGGTCCCTTCCAACCCAAAGCATTCTATGATTCTATGATTCTATGATTCAAAGCAATGTTCTTCACCGTTATTTCCTCTTAAAAAGTATCTTCAAAAAGTCCATCTACTTTACACCCAGAGACTGTGTAGCTCCGTCCAGCTGGTCACTAGTCTAATGTTTAGGCTATGTTTTCACCTGGTGTATTGAAAATCTCCTCTGAGCACACCCTTTCCCTGTTAACCAGTGTTTTCCTGCCTTTCCTTTCTCCTGCTCAGGAGAGTTTTCCACTCACCTTCACTTTCTTCGCCTTGTTTGTGGCCATGAGTCTGGACAGCCCCAGGGAAGGGCCCATCTTCATTGACATGGTTGTAAAAAGTAGCTGAAACAATGTCAAGTTTGTTAAAAAGAGGCATGTGTGGGAGAGGCCATTGTAACTGAGCCTCCGCGCGTCTTCAGAGGCCACCACCACCACATGCTGTCCGGTAGCCCAACAACACTGTGTGCCACCACAGCCACACAGCACAGGCACTGGCTCAGGGAGGGTGCTGGGGGTGACGGGGAGGGACTCGCTGGCACTGCAGTGGTGATGGGGTCCTAGGGGACATGGCAGGGACCTGGGATGGGTGGCAGTGACTGGGGAGCATGGGGTGCGTGGTGGCAGCCCAGGAACATTGCGGCAGCCTGAGGTACATGGGGGAACAGGGGAACATGGCAGGGCCCTGAGGTACATGAGGTACACCCGGGGACATGGGGACATAGCACAGCCCTGAGGCATGTGGGGTCACCTGGGAACATGGTGGGGTCCTGTTGCACACGGGGGACATGGCTCAGCCCTGAGGCACATGTGGCCACGGCAGGGCCCTGAGGCACACGGGGACATGGTGGGGTGGTGATACACACAGGGACACAGCTCAGCCCAGAGGCACCTGGCCGACACTGGAACATGACTCAGCCCTGAGCACGCAGGAACATGGTGGGGCCCTGAGGCACAGAGGGGACACGGGACACGGCAGGACCCTGAGGCACACGGGGTGACAGTCCTGAGGCACACGGGGGGACACGGCAGGGCCCTGAAGCACACGGGGACATGGCAGGGCACTGAGGCACACGGAGAACGCGGCGCTGGCCACAGGCCGCCCTGCCCGCGCCGCCGCTCCCGCGGGCGGCCCCGGCCCAGCGCTGGGCCCCAGTGCCGAGAGAGCCGCGGCTCCCGCCCTCCGCACCG
>VYZW01021910.1:26824-66066 GCA_013401315.1 Balaeniceps rex
GCCCCGCCCCGCTGGGTGCCCGTGGGCCCGGCCGGCGGCGCGGTGGGGCTGGGGGTGGCGGCGGGGCCGCCGCGGTTGTGCCCTGTGCTCAACCGCCCGCGGGCGGGCGCAGGTGCGGGAGGAGCTCGGGGCCGCTCCCAGGCGCCTTTTGGTAAACCCCGCGGGGCTTTCGGCCTTCCGCGGATGTTGGGCACCAGTGCCCGAGCGAGGAGGGCTCAGCGGGGTCCCTGGGGCCCAGGCTTCGCTCGCCCCTGGGGCCGGGCCGGCCCCCGACTCCTGCGGCCCGGGGCAGCCCTAGGTGGGCAAGGGCCGCTCGGCGGAGGCGGGACAGGGTTGACGAGTCCCCACAAACCGGGGCGGTCTGTTTTGTGCTTGGCTGCACTTACCGGTGCGAGTTGCAGCACTTGGGTTTACTCACTTGTGGGTGCAAGAGCCCGTAAGCTTGTTGAAATGCTGCTCTAGACAGTTCGGTGTTTTAAGGCAGTAACACGCAGCGAGAGACCTTTTTAATTAACGCTGCCAGCAGTACTTACGGGATTTACTTTCTTTGTTAGGCCTTTTTGCCTGCCATCGTCAGGAGCAGCTCCAGCACCACTCCCGCTCAAGCCTGGGGTTTCTCCGCAGGTAGAAGGTGGCGCTGACTGTCCGTGCCGTGCGGGTTATCCCTGCCTGCTGCCCAGCTCCTCTGGTCTGCTGGCACCACGGTTCCTGTGGCCAAGCACCGTCCCAGAGCAGGGACTGAAGCCAGCTGCGAACGCACCGGGCCTTTTTGTTATTCCTTTTCTTTCCTGCAGCTGGATCAGCTTTCGGGCAGGTTCTTTGTGGCCCTACCAGCAGCTGTTGGGGCTGCGCGAGGTAGGAGTAAGCAGGCAGGAGGGAGTAAAATGTGCTGCTACGGTGTGGAACTACAATGTTAGTTACTCTCGGGTCCTGAGGTCCGGTTTTTGCTTGCAAGCTTGAGAGTTAGGCACTCGTGCTGGATGATGGTTTCATTTGCTGGGGTTTTTCCCTTTATGAAAGAAAGAGCTTTCCATTTTTTTCTTAAGCAGAAGAACTTTTTTCTGAACTTTTCCCCCTGTGGGAAAACTTTGCTTTTAAACTTTTATTTTGGCTTTTTCTGGTTGATACTCAATATTTCAGGGTTTTTTTTGCTGGTGCTTTTCCCTTTCTTCCTTTTTGTGCTGGGCATGCTGGCTGTTTCTTTGGCTGGTCTGGCTTCTAAATGTTCTTTAATTGTGTGGGGAGGAGTGGGAAAAGATAAAATATGAAAATCTGTGACTATTTCATGTCCACTTCTCTAGTAGGATCTTATAAGCCAAAGGGGAAGAAGAAAGAAAAGAAAAAGGTGATAAAGTGGAGCTCAGAGTGCTTTGCTTTGTTGGAGGCAGAAAGGGAAAAATGTTACTAGGGAGTGACTGAGATTTTGTTTCACTTATATTTCTCTTCTTTTGAGGTTGAAAGATAAACCAACATTTTGAAACAGTTCAGTTTAAAATGCCGGGCTCTTCTTTTTCTCTTCAACTGACTCCACTAGGACTAAAAAAAAAGTTCTTTTAAAAAAATGTAGCAGCGATTCTCTAGTTGTGGAGCCAGAAGTAGTGGCGTGTGTGGGCAGAGAGGCCTTGCTGCTCTTCCATCAGCCGTTCCTGCCTTCTCTCTGCGGACCGTAAAATTAGAAAGGCTCCGATGTCCGTTTAGTCTGATTGGGTAACGTGGGCTGTCGAAATCAAGAGTAGCTCTTTGTGAATTAGCCGCCATGCCGCTCGTGGCTTGCATAGCCTGCAGGTTCTGGCCTCTGGTGTATAATTGAGGAAAGTAATTGTATTTTAAGAAGACTTAAATCTATTACCCAGGTGTGTGCTTGTCCCCTGGGCAGATGTCAGGGGGTGTGAGCTTTCTTTTGCTGCTAGCAACTGATCTGCAACCTTCTGATGGTCATAGGCTACAGTTTGAAAGTTGCAGCATCTTAAACTTTCAGGAGCCGTCCATGTGAGACCCTGAGGCTCTTTGTCCTTTTCCTCTGCTGGGAATTGCCCAGGTGACCTTCGTCCTCCCCCAGAGCTGGCTCCTTGCCTGTCCCAGGAGCTTTCATCTTTTTAATTCAATTCACTGTCCAGGAAGACTTTATTTGTTGCATCTTTCCTGAATTTGTTTTTTGTGCACAGTGACAAGCCTGGCCATGGAGAGCACAGGTCTGTGGTGAGGGAGGGAGAGCCAAGAACAACTAGAAGTGGGTATAATTGAAAACTGTCAACTTTGCAGCAAAGGAGGATGTTCAAAGCATGTGACTGTCTACCGAGGCTTGAGGTAGCTCTTTGGATAACACTGAGTGGAGATTTGGATCTTCCAGTTCTAAATAGTCATTGAGGAGAAAGTGTCAGAAAGTCTCCTGAGTGTCCAAATGCTGGGGAGTTATCTCGGCTGGAGTCCGAAGGTGAAATGGCAGCAGGACTGGGTGATTTTTCTCTAGAGATGCCACTTGCTGCTGCAGTTCTGCACCATATGATGTGGTTGCTGTTGTCCTGAAGCTGTTCTAGAGGGACTTCAGAATGGTTGAAATGTTCAAGAACTGGTGTCTTGGAGTGCTCTGCTTGTTCCACGTTTCCCACCCTTCCCTTCAAGGTGGCTGTTTCCTGGGGAGTTTGGCTGTAGTGGGGGTCTGTGCCCTAGAGGGACCAGCAATGTCCCATGAGAAGGCTTTTGGGTAACAGACTAATAGCCTAGAGCCCCTGCTGATGGGAGAGCAGTGCACACAGCAGCATGCCCACCCAGGTGATGCACTCGGGAAGCAGCACAGCTGCGCTCCAGAACTCTCCGCATGGCAAGCCAGGCCCACTGGGATGCTGTCTGCTGGGCTGAGACAGCACTGCACAGTTAGGGGCATGGGAGAGGCCTAGGCATCTGGGAGGAGAGAATAATTCGGGAAAGAGGCAGATCTAACAGGGAGCAAATGCCCACCACAGTGGTAAACAGCACAGACAGAATAGCTGCTTCTGCCTGGCACACCCTGGCTGGATCAAGTTTAGGCAGTTTCTCTATGAGCCTGTGGGTCCTGACATCCCCTTGGGCTGTTTTTATCTGCTGGTGTTTGCCAGACGTTGCCTGAGCTGCTCTTAAACTGCAGCTGTTTTTGCAGGTTCCCATTTACTGCACAGTTTTTCTTACTGTGTTTATTTTAGTGGTTATAAACTGATTTTTTGAAAGGAGTTGGAACTTGAGCCGGAAAGTCTCCTTTTTCTTCTTCCCCTTCATGATTTGGTTGAGAAGCTGCACCATAGGAGGTAGCAGCTGAGCCCTTCAATATTGCCCCCCGTTTATACTTTGGATTTTCTGAGATGTGGCTTCCCAAGGATTTGGGGGCTGTTGTCCTGTACCTTGATTTTAGTAGCTGACATATGTTTGGGGGAGTGTCTGCTCTTAATCTTGTAAAATTAGGAACTTGGCTAGGGAGTAAAAAGCTTAAAAGAGACTTTTTTCCCCTCATAACATTTTGTTTAGCCTAAATGTTTGCAGTCAAACAGGGCTATGTGTTTCTTTTTCTTAAAAACACAAGAGAGCAAAAAGCTGCTTTTGGGCAATATTTCAAATTGTTGTGAGGTTCGGAGTTGTGTTTGGAGCTAGAAGGTGCCACTGTTGACCAAAACAGTTTTACCATGACTCTATCATCCTGCATTGTACAGGGCAAAGTCCCTCACGGTGATTCTCATAGTGACTAGGGGTTGAGGTGTAGGTAATCTTTTTAAAAAGTAATAAATAGCTTCAGTAAAGAGCTAAATTGAGGGACAACCCAGTGCGGTTAACTTGATCCTCTGTTCTCACAATAATAAATGTGTGTTGCCTTCCCACTCTGATCTCTGCTTCATTCTGTTTGTTTCGTAACAGTTACTTTTGCAAGTTGAACTGAAAATAGGTGCTGGAAGTGGTGAATAATCACTTCACTGGGAATAATCCATGGCTGGGAAGAGCCAAGGGTTCAGTCCTCTGGACCTCTTTTGTTAGAGAGAGGCTAGCTTTTTTTTTTTTCCCCTTTTTTTTCTTCCCTCCTGTACGCTGTGTTGAACACTGAACAGTGATTTCTATGCAAGAATTTTAAGGAGAGTCTTTCAAAGTACTTGAATGACCAGCTAGGGGCAGCTAAGAAAGGGTTTGCCTGGGAGTTGCTGTTGAGAGCAGCTGACGCATGGTGTGACAGCTTTCATGGAAGAAAGTGAAGAAAGGCAGGATTGTGATCTGATCTTCCCTGCCTCCCCTTTGGGGTGCAAGAGTGATGGTCCTTCTTCTGAAAGCTCAGGGGATGCAGATGTGATTGAGTTCGTGGGCACAACAGTTGTGCTGCTTGTTCTACTCACCACAGTGCTCCTTCTAAAGGAACAAGGTGCAGCTGGCCCTGCAAAGAGAAACTGATAGTGTAATCTGGGAATCAAACGCTGCACTTAAGCACTGCAAAGAGCATAGAAAATTGTGCTTCCCCAAGGTTTTCACCAGGAAGGAAAAGATGTTGCCTTGTGGGGATGTAGCATGGGGCGGAGTGTAGGGCTTCTGGATGCTCCTGCAGCATCACCAGGAATTTAGGTAAAATTCTGTTATATCACTTTAAGCAATCTCAGGGTAAAGCTGGCTTTCTGGGGAGCTTATTGTTTGTTTCCTTACTCCTCTTCAGAGCTCCCACTGTACTGGTTATTCCTCTCTTTGGGTGTGTGTCTAGGGTCCAAGTGATAATTGTGGGGAAATGCTGAAATACATATCCAGAAATGAAGAAAATATTCTTACACGTTCAGGTCACCACTGTTGCATGTTTAGTGGATTGCTTTTCCGGATGCTACTCAACTTGCAGCTCTGAGTTTGTTCTTGCACTCTTCCAGTGCCTGCTTAAAATGAGTTTGCATGGAAGTGTGAGTGCTTTCAGGCTGTGGAGGGTGAAAACGTGATGCTTCAGTTAGGTGCTGGCAAACTGTCCTGCTGTCTGGAGTTGTGTGGGAGGGGAAATGGTTTCTTGGTTGTGTGACCCTGATAGGGAGAAGAGCAGCTGGGTTTTAACGAACTGGTTAAAATGATATAGGACCCCAAATTCTCCAGAGACATCTCTCCTTTCCTAGAAGCTTCCTTTAACAAGCTGATTTCTCAGGCTGATTGCTTGCAGATGAGATCATGCAGTGTGTTTTGCAGGGAAAGAATCTGAACTTAGACTGGTGAGCCAGAAAGTTTTAACACACAAGTCACATGCCCAGTGTCCTCATGGCACATACAAAACACTAGAGACTGCGAAAGCATCCGTCTTCAGGGCGGCTTTGTGCTCCAACAAGCGCTTTCTGAATATAAATAATACCAAGGGATGCTCTCAAGTGTTGGGTCCTGTTGCTTGGATAGCAACAGGAGATAGCAAGGAAGTATTTAATCTTTCCTTAGCTCTGTTTCTCTCTTTAGTGTGTGTGGTGTTGGGCTAAGCCCAAGCAAGGGAAGGCTCTCATCTGCCTTAATTCCACAGACATTTTTCTGCTGGCTTCAGCAAAGGAATTTAGTAGAATTGATGATATTTTTTCTGTTAATGCATGAGAACAGACTGAGCAGGGAAGACTTGATGCTAATGTTCTGCTGCAGAGGAAAGATTGCACCAATCTCTGGTCCCTCTCAGAAGAGACGCTGTTCTCCATTTCTCTCGATGCCAACTGGGTTAAGGTGTCTTAAAAGGCCTCTTGTTCCAAAATAATCACAGCCATCATTTAAGAATGTTGAAAATTAAGCAAAGCTGTTCTAAGGTGATGTTGTGTGGTGTTCCCAGTATAGGGGAGCAAGCTGAAAAGTTCTGTTGCCAGTAGCTTTAAAGTACAACCTATTCTCACAAGCAAGGTGGAAAGGCACCTTACTGATGCTAAGGCCTCTTTGTGCCTAAAATGATTTCTTCTTCCAAATCAAGGTGGCATTGGTTATGCAAAAATAGATGGGGGGAGGAGTTTTACTAATATTGATTATGGAAAGTAGGAGCCACTTGTTCCCAAATTAAAAATTGGAGTCAGGCTAGGCAGGGAAAATTTCAAACCCCAAACCTGAAATCTGCCAACATTTTGTGCAACTTGAAGACAGGAATGTATAAAGCAAGATGCATTAAAACCTCCTACCACTCCACATGAATATTATTCTGCCTGTAGGGGAGTCTCATTCTGTGGGTCACTCCTGTGAGCTTTCTGAAACAAATAGTTGAAAGTAAATCTTACACGTGAGCACAGACTTGGTGATATTTTTTTTTCCCTTGTCACTATGCTGCCTGTCACTTATACATGTCTGCTCCATGGGAGTTTATCAGAAGCTCTTTCCAATGCATAAATTAACACAGGTATTTTATAGAGGTGGAAAGTCAAGCACACGAAAGCAGAAAACACCTATACGCAGGCTTGTCAAACTTCGTTTGGCATCCTTGTGAGCGTGTAGTACAATAGAAGTTAAAATATCTACTTCCTATGTTGTATTGTTTTATTCCCTAGATAAAATAGTTGTGAACATAAGTTGCTTTGGTTACATGCCCTTACTCACTGGCTAATAATCCCAGGATCCTTCTTTTAACGAAAAGGACTGGTAAAATACTTGTTGGTCTGACGGATTGCTGTGAGGTTGTTTATTTTTCATAGCAGCTCAACCATTTCATTCTTCACGCTGCTCCTGGATGGGATCCTATTGGGTCTGTTCACAGCCTGTCTGTCCACCTGGAGACTGGCCCTGGGGCCACTGGCTGGGTCGAGCAGCACGTACACATGGGAGGTGATGATCTGTATGTACCCTGAAGAGTGCTGCTTAAACCTTGTTTTGTCCATGAGGCTTCAAGTATGGAACTGTTAAAACACCAGCCCACTCAGAACTAATGCTTGCAGAATGCATGAGCAAGGAATTAAACTGGGTGGAGATGTTCCAAAATTTGGATTTGGGGCCTGTCCGCTCCTAACGCAGCAGCAGCTCTCTGGGTGTTTGCTTGGAACGGCTCCCAGCATGGATGATGCTCTTGTGACCTGATTTGACTTTCCTTTCTTGATGCTTGGGTACTGTGCCCAAATCTGTCTGCAAAGCTCTGCAGTGCAGAGCTCCGGTGCCTGCTGAACCTGAAACAAGTCAGCTCCTGTCAAGAGATGATAGGGAGATGATCAGCTCATACGTGCCATGGGGGATGGGAGGAGAGGACAAGAGGAGGGACAGACAGACAAAGTAAACAGTTGTGTTTCTTCCCCAGGACTGTTGTATGTCCGAGTCTGCCAGCTGCAATTTGGAGGCCAGAAGAATAGGGCGGGGTATTTTCTTCCAACCAGATGAATTTATGCAGTGAAAATGAGAAGTTAGTTCAGTTTCTCTGGGAATAGCATTTAAGGTGTAAAAAAAAGTCCCACCCATCAATAATGAAGAGCTGCTGAAGAACAAGCAAATACAGAGACAGAGCCTGCAGAGCACACTGCATTTGCAGCTCTTTTTCCTTGAAGGATGGGCATCTGGGCATGGTTTTGTTGCATGTATCGTTTGGTAGTGGTATCAGTCATCTGTGTTGCCTTCTTATGGAGAGCTAACCTAGCCAAGCANAACCACCAAACCAAAAAACTCAAACCTGTAGCAGAAATAGCTGGAGTACTAGTATTCTCCAATATGAAAATGTCAGCCTAAATGAGTGCTTTTCACTAAGCTCAGGTCTGTTTCTCCTGTTCCTGACAAGCTGTCACATCTTCATGCTGGGTAATGTGATCTTCCAGGAATGTTTATCTTTCATTTCTGCATTTATAGTGGAGCTGAGCTGGGGTTGCTTGTGAGAACATGTGCAGCGTGAGCCTCCAACACCGTGTTATTGTTTGGGATGAGGTGTTGGCCATGTGTGCTATGATTCAGCTGCTGAAGAGAACAGATCAGACTAGCAGAGCCTAGCCATGCAGTGAGCTCCCTTGCCCTTTCCCTACACAAGGGTCCCAATGCTGTAAATTAATCTCATGGACTTTGTTTTTAAGTGCATGTGTTTTGCATTTGTCTGGATTGTGATGGGTATTATTCAAATAACCCAACTTCCCCAAGTGTCCTTCCTCTTTCTGTCAGTTTGACACCATCCATCTACATACTTAGCTAGCAGTAATCTTATGTTTTCTCTCGTGTCCCAGAACAACCTGGATGGGACTTTATCCTGAGAAAATGAGCTTTGCTGGCCAGTGCCATGTGTAGATACCATGGGTCAATCCTGGCAGCACCATGGGCAGACAGCTGGGAGGAATGGCACTGATGGCAGTTTCTCTGGTGGCCAATGACCCTCTCTCATCTCAGTGCCTGCTGCTGCTTCCCCATCACCCTCCAGACAGAGCACCTTGTGTAGACATGTTGCCTTCTTCCTGAGGATTGAACCCACCAGTGATTAGATGTGGTTCAGTCTCTGCTACGGCATTTTTTGGCCTCATCCCAGCACTGGAAGGACACCAAATAGCAGCAGTGCTTCTGAGACCTGCCTAAAGTAAAGACTTATAGTGGGAAATTATTTTTCTAGTTGCTTCTAACATCTTGAGAGCTATTTGCTGTCTTGCTTTTAACCTGTATTCTTGGAATTATTGCAAGCTTTTGTATTTGAATACATAGCTGAAGTTATATGCCAAAAAGAAATCTCTTATGGTGGGTGTTAATTTGTGCAAGGACAGTCTGACACAGTGTACTGACCCTGTTTGAGACTCGTGCGATACATCAAGGCATGGATACTGGTACTCCAGTATCCCTGCCAGTACAGAATTAGCCCTGACTGTGTCAGTGCCAATGTCTTTGTTAACCAAGCTTTTAATATAATCTAGAAAGATCTCTTCAGAGAAACTCGATGCAAGTCTTTCATAGAACTGTTGGCAATAATTATTCTTCCTGTTCTCATTCGTTATCACAGAGTGATGGAAATACTGGTTGGAAAGGACATCTGGAGGTCTTCAGCCTGTCCTCCTGCTTGAAGTGGGACTGTCTCCAGCATGTGATTTACTCAGCCATGGCTTTGTCTGGCCAAGTCTTGAAAACGTCCGGGGATGGAGCAGTGTACCATGCCGGATCAGCTTTTGTTTGCTTTTGCTTGAGAGTTGTACCTAGTGAACCACCTTATAGTGGGGGTTATGCATTTAGGTTTGAATTACCTCATCCTGCAGGTTTAAAAACATTTAAGTGAACTATTAGGAAATGTCCCAGTAGAGCTAGTAGTGTAATGTATCTGAATCCTTCTGTCTTTTCCATGCTAGTATGGGAAATATGAGCAGGCCCTAGTGCTGTTTCTGCAGGAAAAGGCAGGGATCCTGTTAGGTGGGTTTGTCATGCTTGCACCGAGTATTACAGGTGAAGCAGCGCTTCTAGGACGTCTCCCATTGTTGGAATGAGCACGTGGGTATTTTCCCCTCAGCATTAACCGTGGTGTTTGCCCAGATATGAGCTAGGCTTGTCAGGAGGCGCAGGATGAGCACTGTGAGCATCCTTTGCCCTGAGGCTCACTGTGGGATTGCTGCCAGCCAGCTGTGCATCCAGGCTGAGGCCACACATACACAAGGCATTCAGTTGCCTTTTATCTACCCTCCTCAGCCCCTCGCGATGGGAGGAGAGGGTTTTCCCCAGAGTCTGGTGCATTTATTTCAGAAAAAATACCAGGTCATGAGATGAGTGTGCCTGTTGGAACGTACATCTAAGTTGCCCGTCATGGTCCTAAGTATTAATGGAAGCAGAACAGCTCTCTACATCTGAGAAGTAAACTTGCTTTCAGAAATGCCACAAGCTTCTGGACACAGTGGGTGTCCATGAATGGCACGTAGTAAGAGCAGACCAGAGGCCTGCTGCTGTGTCTGGGCTGGATTTCTTCAGACAAAACTGCAGATTGCAACACCCTTATACTTAGGCCAGGAGACCTTGCTTGGAAGGGAAATGGCTGAGATGCAAGGAGCTGCTGAGGAGGTGGAAGCTTCCCTAGCCAAGACCTTGTTGCTAGGCTCAAATCTCGCTGCATCCCTGGACTCTGCATCCCCTCACGTAATGGGGAGATTCAGAAATGATGTGCGTGCTTCACTGGCACTGAAAATGAGAGCTCCTGTGGGCTGGTCATGATCTTGTTCGGTGCTGCCTTCTGCTCTGGAGATTGATGTTGTATTCCTGTTAGAGTGCAAACCAACCGTTGTGTCAGATGAGTCTGGTGGCGTGGAGCAAGCAGCAGTCTCCTTGGGTGGGTTATGAGTTTCTCACTTGTGCTGTACAGAAGGGGCCCTTTGGTATCCTGCCCATCTGAACTGTGCACCCAAGAGCAGGCTCCTGCCTTTTGTTTCTGTACCAGAGCCAGTGAAAAGGGCTGGGAGCATGGGCTTCTGCAGTCTTCTGGTTATTTGAAGATGATAGTCCTTGCTGAAGAATCGCAGAAATGTGGTGACTACTGTTGTCAGCTGCTCTCTGCATGCTAGCTTTGGATGAAAGTGCAGAGGTCAGGTTTGGGGTCGTATGGCCGGAGGGTCCTGGAGCAACAGCTGAAAAGGACTTCAGGGATGTCAGCTGGAGCCTGACTTTGGCTGACAGCTCTTGTTTTCCCACCAGTTCTTCCATGCACCGCTTATTTTTGTAGGGGTCTGTCTTGTGCATTGCAGGTAGAGGAGCTGTAATGGCATTGCTGCCACAAGCTGAGCTCTGCCCATTCGGTGGTTCAGTTGGTTCGGTGTCCCTTGCTGGAAAAAGCAAATGGCTGGTGCTGAGTCTCTCCCTTCCCACGCTGAAGCTTATAGCCAGTGCTTATGGTTTGCGTTGACTTTCTGCTCATATTCTCCATGTCTCTGGAATAAAATCTCCAGTGAATGAAGTTTTTCTCTGAGCTGGATTTGGAATTAATACTCGGACATTGGTCTTCTCAGGTCCCCACAGCTTGTAGTTTTTGAGGTGAAATATGCCAACACAGATTCACCTGGGAAACTTCTGGGAGAGAGGAACAGACTTGAGGAAGAAGTATCACTGCGGGTGAGATAGCAGGGCTTTGTTCCCAGCAGTCCTGGGACCTGTGCAGCTCTGCTTGCCAGAACTCTCCTTACACCGCCTTCCTTGCTCCAAACTCGTTACAGAGATGGAGGGCAGAAAGAGCTGGCCTGCTGCAGTGGTGGGGGAGGAACACGTGAAGGACAATGCTCAGGACATGAGATACTATCTAGTGCTTCAAGAAGAAAGGTCAGCTTTGAAAGAGGCCTTGTGCATGCTGAATATATCAACTGCTTCTAGGGATTAGATGTCAAAAGCCCAAAGCAGAGGCTTACTCATGGGAGTTGAGCCCTTCCTTGGAGTTGCAGTCATTCTCATCTGCAGTGCTTGCTGTTGCAGGACACCAGAGGGTACTTGGCTCATTGTGCAGACCAGGGCAAGGCAGAGAAGCTGGAGATGTCCTGCTTTGGCTGGTCTCAGTGTCCAGGGGTAGGGAGGGATGTCTGCAGATAGTAGCTTTCTCTGCCCCTTTCTCACAGTTGCGTCAGCAAAGATGGCCAGGGAGAGTGTTTACAAGTGTGTCCTTGCTGAGCACTGCTCTGTGCCAGGAGTTTACTTGTCTGGATGATGTGTTCACTGGGGCTTTGTCATTACAACAACTAAAGCTAAATTGATCTCACTTCACTTGTTCTGTCCTGGGGGTGTAAGTACTACTTTCCTTCTCTCTACTCTCATCCCTGTCTTTGAGGCAGCCCATGATGTAGCAGTGGGGACGGTGTTGTTTAAAAGACAGGGCACCTGGGAGGCTGCTGCTGTTTGGATCTTTCCTGGTAGTATTAAAGCTCTGAGTGAGGTTTTTGGGGGCTGGGGAGGAGTTGCCATTCCTCCATTGCCACCTCCCCAGCCATTCTCATCCTTGGGCGAGGGAGCTGTGGAGGCAAAGCAGTGCTGAGGCCTCCTGTGCTCCTGTGTCCCAGTAGGACAGGGATGGACTGAGCAGCTGCCTGTGCGCCCAGAAACAAGCAGCTTGGCTCAGTTGCAGAACTGTATCTGTTGGGGGCATGAGGATGTATCTGTCCCATGGCTGGACCAGAGGTTGTGCTTGTTTTAGTGATTTAGGAAGTCACTGAAGGGCAAAGGAGACACCTTGAGGACCCTTGTCATCTCTCTTCAGCGCAGGAAAGGCTTCCTCTGCATGGGGTGGGAGGTGTGTGGTGGAGGGCGAGTGCTCCCCTTGTCCCGTGCTGTCTCTTACACTGCTTGGAGAGGGTCTGTCCCACATCAGGTGTCCGTATGTGTCACCGCGTGCACTCTCGTGTCATCTCTGAGCTGCCTTCTGTTATCCTGCAGTACAGCTCTAGTCAGCACCTTGTACGTAAGGGTGGCCAGTATTTCTTGATGCCACACACGCATCCCAAACTTGCCCTCTCTGCTGTGCCAAGCTCTGCCCTGCTTCCCTCTTTTTTTTCCCCCAGGTTTATGACTGGAAGTGGATTTCTCTGTAGTGGAAGGACGATACTAGCAGAGCTAGGCTGAGCAGATGTTTCAGCTGGGGTAGGGTGGGAGTGAACGTGCTCTCACACTACAGGTAAGGACAGACGTGGGCTGTAGGGTGTAAACAAAGCACTTTTACAGGAGGCTTCTGTGTTGCACCAAAAGTTCCTGGAAAGGTGAAGGCGGAAGCTGGCATTCACAGCCTCTCACTGAAAGAATAAAAAAGCTTGAATGTGTACAGGTCCAGCCTCCTTAGTGGGACTGTCCCATGCTCTTCAACTCCTTTGTCCATGCTTAGCTGGAGACTGCTCAGGTGATGTCCTGGTCCTGTCGGAGGCATTGGTGCTTACTGGGGTCACTGGCCCCTGCTGTGGCCTTCTCAGATAAAGGCACATAGAAGTCCTGTCATAGCTGGGCTGGGGAGGCAACTGGAAGACAAGGAGTATAAGGACCAGAGCCCCTGTAGAAGGATGGGTGGTCTGGCAATACTGTTGCAGCAGCTTGTTGTGCTGTTGCTACAGGAGAGGTCTGTCAAAAAAAGCTTTTACATGGTATTCTAATTAGCGTTTTGCTTATTCTTACTTGGATATATATTCCTATATCACTGTTGGTAACTGTGGCAGCTCTCTGGCCACAAGTCACAGATCTGGTGCATGTCTCTTGACATTCATTCTACAGTGTGATTATGTAGCTTTTCTTCTGCAAGAACTTTGTGCTCAGGACAGAGGAGGGTTCTGCTCAGATGTTCAAGGCTGTCAGTCTGTCTTTAGCTGTTTGTCTAGTTGTCTTCATTTTAGCATCAACATGCTCATCGGTGTTTGTTCATTTACTTTTCCCAGTGCCACCTGACCATGCAGAGGCTCTGGGACAGCAAAAGGCAACTTTCCGATTTCAGTGCGAACAGCTCACCAGTTCATCACCCACGAATTTCAAGTTTCTGCTTTGCTGCTCAGCATAGCAAGTTATTTTTAAGCACTGGAAGAAAAAAACCTGGTTTTTAAGCCCATTGAAACACTTCCAAGGCATTATTTTCTATTTTGTGAGACCACCTCTTACCTCTTCTTAGAATGCTTTTGAAATATTTCTGGGATTCATGATACCATATAGATGCCTTAAAAACAGCCAAATTGTCCTGCATCAGGATAAACAAGCTTTTGTGTCTAAATTTGTATATGGAATTTAGTATCTGCTAATGGGTCTTCATCTATTAATTGGTCTGATCTTTTCCAAAGCCAAACACAATCTGTTGGAGGAACTGTAAGAATGCCAGCACTGGCCTGAGCTGGTTCTGCTCCCTCGCTGTTTGGAAACCTGCTCATGCTGCAGAAAGCTGTTCTGTGCAAAACCAAAACAGGGTCTGTTGATGTTATTTCTAGTCCTTTGAGAAGATGACTTACTGGTCACATGTGCTGCTATGAGGTCATTAGGAAGTCTCTCAAATACACAATTTGAGAACTGATGATGCTATTGCAGAAGTATGCTCCCTCTGCGATGTGAGATGCAAAATGCTCTGAAGTACTTTACTTTGTAATAGCTGAGTGGGATCTGTTATTGTGCATATTTGGGCGCATTCCAGTGAAAAAAGGACTGTTTTCTGCTTTGCTTTATCCCTACATTGATTAGTGAATGTATACCACGGGATCAAGTTACATCAGAGGGCATCCAGCAGAGAGCCTATTTATGTGTTGAAGTGCTGAAGGCAACAGTGAGTCTAACTGCAAGATCAGCAGTTTTCTAGCAGTGCTTTGTGCCTCCATGGCACCATCCTTCCCCAGGGGAAGGAGCTCCTCAACTCCATTTGCAGGTTGGGCCATTGCTCTTACTGGCGCTGCAGGGGAATGGGAAGCTTTCTCTAGACCCTTGATGTTGCTTCTGTGACATGCATCTGCTTTGATGCTTTTACTGATGTTCCTCCTGGGCTCCCTGTTCCTGGATGTCCAGAGGTACCTTCTGCCACAAACTGCCCTGTGTCCTCCAAAGGGAATCCTTTTGATCCCAGCTTACCCCAGAGGCCTGTGATCCAGCTTGGTCCCCATGCATCATTATGTTGACAGGGCAGGCATCCTTGTTTTGACAGGAGTGTGCCTTCTAAGCATGTTATCTGAATCAGGAACACCCTCTTGGAGTAGGGCTTCCCAAGCAGGGAGAGGTCTCATGTCTTTCTACCTCCACCCTACTGCTGGTCATGTGTTTCTGTCCTAAACCATATATGAGCCTTAGGGATTGTTCCATCCCTCTGAGCTGATTAACACACTCAAACATGGAAAAATTACCCAAAGGGGGGAAAAAAGTAAATAGTTTTCTGTTCTCAGTACAGAGGTGGATTGTGTGGCTGAGATGGGATAAGGAGGCAGGGAGGAAGATGGGAGCAAGGTGGCATCTGACTGCACGTATGACCATGTCTTACAGCTCACAGCTGTATTTTCCAGTTGGGGCTTAGTGTGGGCACAGTGTGGTTTATGTCTGCTTCCTTTTTTTCTTTTGAATACCCAAAATACCTGCTGCTTCTGTTGATGCTTTGCTGTAATTCCTGCTTGAAGCCTGGTGTAGCATATGGGAGTCTTTGAAGAATGGGCTGAATTGCTGCTGTCTCCACTTCTCAGCCTCCTGCTGTGGAGTCCCTGTGTCACTCCTGTATAACACCAGCATACGCGTCCCACCCTGGCACTGCTGTCGCAGCCCTGCGCTGCTGGCCCCAGGAGGACACTTACCCCTGCCGGGGTGTCCAAATGGGATATTGCAGCCCTTCCCTTCTTGAGCAGCTTCCTTGCAGGAGGCAGGCCAGCATCTGCATTTCCCAACGGGCAAGTCTGCAAAGTACTTCTGCTCTTCAGTCTCCCTCTCCTGTTGTGGTCCCTGCTGCTGGTCCCCTAACTGGGGCCTCATACCAGTGACCGCAGGTGACATTCCTCTCAAATCCCAGTGGCCTTGTCACCCAGGTGAGCATGGCCCCAGCCTGCTGCAGGCTGCCACAGTCCAGGGCTCTCCAGTGGCCACAGCAGTAGCTTTGCAGCAGAGCCCAGCCATGGGCAGGGGCAGCAGCTGGTGCTGGAGGTGGAAGGGCTTTGCAGAGCTGTGCAGCTGAAGGATGGTTTTGCAGCCCTGTGGCTGTGCCCTGCGATGGTGCCTTACCGGTATGTGTCGGTGGTCTCCCCAGGGTGCCCACAGCCTGCTGGTCCCCATGGCCATGTCAGTGGTTCCTGTGGCTCCATCTGCTGCGGTCCTGCTTGTCCTGCTACCATGGAGCCTTAGCAATGTCACCTGCCCGTGAGGTTCCCCCTGTCACCCTTGGTAATTATCTCCCCCCAACTGCCACATTCTGGTATTGAGTTTTGTATTTTCCCTCTATTTCTGTATTTTTAAGTGAAAAGGAAACTAATGTGATGTTGTGCAGCTGTCTGACAGCTGCAGTAGTGAATTTCACTCTTGTGGGACCCCAAGCTGAGGAAAGAAAACAGGGGTGAGCTGTTGCGATGAACATGCGGTCAGCCCCAATGTCACTGCTGGTTTCTCCCTCATCCAGAAAAGACTTTGGAAGTCCAAGCAACCGAGAAGTGCCTGCTCTGCTCTTTGGTTGCAATAATCGTGTCGGCTGGAATTGCTTAATAAATGACTAGTTCTGTCTTCGGTTTTTACCTTTATCCCATGGACGACAGAGGCTGGTGAAGAATGAACGTGAGGAGCATGGTGTGGCGATGCCCTTGCCGGGATTTTTCCTGTGAGCGCAGGCAGCCATGTTAAACAAGAAGGTGCAAGCTGGCTCTGTGGTGCTGTGCCGGGGCCTGGCTTGCCCCTGGGACTACATGGGCCCTGCTTCCTGAGCAGGAGAGCTGCTTTATGTTGTGGTTTTACTAAATGAATTCAAAGCTTGGCCTTGCTCCAGGCAAAGTCTGGGCCAAGTGCCAGTGGAGCAGCCCCTGGGGAGAGCACTGGAGCAAGGAGGGGCCAACAGCAGGGAAGAGCGGAGGAATCCAAGAAGGCAGACTTGCCTAGAAAACAGCTCTGTTTCCATCTGCTCAGTCAGGCGTTGCTATAGGAACTGGGATGATAGAGGCAGGGCCATCTCCCGGGCCTGTCTGTGTGTGTGGAGGGAGGGAGGAGGGAGGAGTTACTCAAGTTTGAACATATCATGTGTGCTGGTGGAAAGTTGCAAGGAATGTTGAAACTACAGCCTGGCTCAACCTGTGGAGTTCAAAAGAGACATGGCAGTTGTTCCCTGTGCTCAGCAGGCCCCGGGCAAGGCAGGTAGGGTCCTTCCAGCTTAACTCGGCTCTCACCTTGCGATCAGCTCTCCCCCCGCGCATTTCTGTTGTTGGCTAAAGCGCAAATGCCTTTGGAGACTGGCTGGAAATGGAGGGGGGTTTGTAGAGGTGGCAGCGCTGGGAGGTGAAGGCTTTCCTCCCTGACCTGGTAGGGAGATGGTGGCTCTTTGCACCCTGTTTTTCCTCCTGCAGCTACGGGAGCGTTCACATATCACGGGTGTTCCTGCAGTGTTGCATGCTTGGAGCCCTTTGGGACCCACAGGATCTTTTGTTGGGTAGAAATGTGAAGCTGGATGGTGGTCTTCCAGACAGAAGTGGTTTCTAGGGCTGTGGCTCTCCGGGAAAGCCCACGGTGTTTGAGCTCTCAGACGTGCTTGCCTGAAATGTTTCAGGGCTGGGGCTGAGTTAGATGTGCAAAAACTGGGGCTGGCGGCGAGTTGCTTGTTGACGGTGGGAAAGCGGGGCAGACATGCTCCCAGCCTCGGAGCCCCAGCGGCTCTTGCCGCGTGTGAGTTCTGTGGCTGCGCATCGCCTGCGTTCGCTCACCTCCTGAGCAGATGCAGACCTCCCTGTCTCCTCCTGATGCACCTACTGCAATTTTTGTTCCTGTCAAACTTTCTCAGACTCACATTTAGCCTAAAACACAGGAGTATGAATGTGCAGGAAGCTGCTCCTGAGAATCCTTGTTGTTAGGGTTAACCATGGGGCTCTCCAGCAGCAGCCCTTCCGGATAAAATCTGATTATTTCCCCAGTAAACCCATTTTTTCAGGTGCTGAGAACTTTCAAAAATAGCCATGTTTCCACTGGAGTGTTCCAGGGTCGCTCACTGCTCTGCAGGTATTTATTTAATAGGTTTGGCTGAAATGTCATCTGCCCTTTTTGTGTCACAGAGGATAATCTCTGCTAAAAAAAAAAAAAAAGGTGGGTAGTGTCGTTTCTCTTTTTGAGAAGCTGCACAATAAGCTGCCGAAAACTGAAATGCGATCTCTATACACAGACATGAAGCTTGCTAAACTGGATTAGATCACAGGCCACCTACTCAGGCACCCATCTTATCTCAGGCAGCGGCTGCTTGGCACATTGCACATGAAAGCCCAAGAGCTTGAATGCAGACAAATGTGAAATAACCTGCCTGTGTAGGAGATAATTTTCTGGTCACATTAATTACTGGTTTGCTTATGCCTGGCTGGGTGAAAATTTATATCCAGCGTACTCTTTCTTTTACTCTGCTAATGGAATTGCAGATGTTCTTGTTATGTAGATTCACTTCCAATATTTTATTGAACTGCTCCCACATTGCTCTGTGGCAATATGTCCCAGAGGCTTAATGTGCATGGTGTGCCATGGAATTTCATTTCCTCAATTTTAATTTGTTGTTTTTTAATTTCAGTTCATTTCCAATATGGAAAAGAAGTGAATGGGATCCTTTTTTTGGTCTAGGCCTCATTATTTTACATATTTCTTTTTTTCCCCCCATCTCTCCTGTTTCTTTTTTCTTTGTCTCAAACAATCCCAGGATTTTCCTACAGCTACCTGCCTTCTGTGTAATTGCTAAATCTTATTACTTGTCTGTGGGCTCCTGTTTTCTGGTCTCTCTTGAGAAAATTTGATCAGAATCGGAAAAGCTTCCTCCAGTTTGGTATCTTTTCGTAGATTTTTGGCTTTTCACACTTACAAGCTGGTTTTTTTGGTAAGGTTACAGCAGAGCCAGTAGTGCTCCTCAAGCTAAGGGCAAGGTTCATGTTCCAATGACAGGTGCACTGAATTTTTGTTTTATGAATATGAAGAGACATTGAAGAGACATTGAATATGAAGAGACATTTTACAAAACTCAAAACGTAGCTTTTGGTAGTATCGGTATTTTAAGGAAACTAGATTGCCAACTAAACTAGTAGATGTTCCAAAATAGTGTTTCTGGTTTGATTTTCACTGAACCAGCTCTTAGAGTTTGGCTTCTACCCTTGCAAAAACCAGCAGCTTCTCAGCTTGGTGCTGGGTACTACGTGCTGCTGTACGCGACTTTGTTTGCTTCCCTTCTGGTTTTGCAAAGAGTCTGTCCCAGTAATCATGTTTTATCTTTTAAAAAGAATCCCCTAGGAACAGTTTTGCAAAAAAAAATTGTAGATTAGTAGCTGTTACTGTAAACTAGGTATTCTGGAATGTAGGCAATTAATAAAGAGAGCTAAAGATGACTGAAAAAGCATAGCAAATATATCTCAGGGCAGTGACAAATATTTTAATATCTGTCTAACAAAATAAATTTAATCAATGGTGTTTATATTGTTGGGAAAGGTTAAAAAACCCAAGTGATTGCTAATAACAATACCGAGAAGTAAAACATTTCCTGTGTTTGGGAAGAAGCTGGATGATGTACTGTCCTTTATGAGGATATCGAATACCTTCTGTTGCACTGGTAATGAGGGAGGGTGTTAAACGCAAGATAACATTTTAAAGTCTTTGAAACTTGAGCAGGATTGGAACCTGTTTGTTTAAAACAAATTGGCAAAGCAGCTTTCTGAATCCTGGCTGCTGATGTGTAATAAATCTGGGAAGAGTTCCAGAGGTTTGGGAAAACATAAATGTTGTGGCAATATTTTAAAATAGAGTGGGAGCAGGTAACCAACAGGCAGTTGAGACTAACCTCCATCCAGAGCGAGATCTGGGGAAGCTGGTGCCTTAGTAAATCAATGTCAGATTAAAGAAAGAATATGCTCAGTGATCCATGTGCTCTGATGGAAAGCAGATCACGTCCAAAAAGTCTTCAGATTGTGGTTTTTAATGAGATTCCTGTACTGGTTACTGAAAGTAACTGCGTTGACATCATATATCTGGATCCTGATCTCTGGCATATCCTTCATGCTCTACTAGGTGCCTCACCACTGCTGGTAGCTGGTGGGCTCTGAGCTGAGAAACACTCTCCTGAGCAGTTTTGGTGGTATGTGGTCTTTATTTGCTCTTAATGTAACCAGTCCCTGCCCTCTTGCTGTGCTAAGGTGGCAGTATCTCAGTTTCCATTTCACCAATCAGTACTATGTTGAATAAGTTGGTTTAGAAAGTGCCACCTGATACCTCTCAAAAATAGTTAGCAGCAGGAATGTGATCCACGCAGTCCCTGAAACAGAGGGCCATGGAGTAGTGCTCCAGCCATGCTCCAGCATCAGTATGGGGCAAACTCAGGTATTCCCTAGTTTGCCCATGAAGAAGCCAGTGGGAGTCATAGCAAAATCTGAGCAGAGCTGTCCCAATGCCTGGATGGAGCCCCAGTGGTGACCTGGAAGAAAATATTAAGTAACTTAATACTGAAATTTGGCTTCAACTGAGGAGGTTGATGGAACCAGGGTGGTTTAGTCAGGACAAGAGAAGGCTTTGGGATACCTAAGAGCAGATTATCAAGAAGACAAAACCAGGCTTTTTACTGAGGTGTGTGGCAGGAGGGTTGACAGTGATCATCGACTGAACTAACAGGAGGTTCTGCCTTGACATAGGGAGAGGTGAAGTTTTCCCTCTGTGGACAGCCAAGCAGTGGAAGAGGTTGTCCAGAGAGGTGGGAGGAGCCTCCATCCTCGGAGGTTTTAAGACCCAGCTGGATGAAGTCCTGTGCAGGCTGCTCTGAAATTGGTGCTAACCCTGCTTTGGGGAGGAGGTGGGATTAGATGCTCTCCTGAGGATCTCCTCCAGCCCAAATAATTCTGCGACTCAGTAACCTGATCTCCTCCTGAATGCAAGTTTGAGTACAGTTAAGTAAAAGGTTATGGTGGAGCCCCTTGAGAACGGGGAGGGAGGAAGGTGGTTTAGATTGAGTGCTCTTAATAGTCCATCTGTCATCTGTGTGGTTAACATGTCGTATATATGGTTGCTATGTGAGACTCTCGCAGTGGAAGATTGTAGGTCTTGAGAGGACTATTGCTAACTTGTAGTTGATACGTTTTAAGGATAGTTTAAAAAAAAAAAACCTCCTCAAAAAAAAAAAAGCTGGAGAGAGATGCCAGTGTAAGGAATAGAGTGAAAATGTCAGTGTGTCAGGTGCTCTCTGGTGCCCGTTCTGCGTGGGAAGGAAGCTCTGGTAAAGGACAGTGATCACTGCTGCTTGAACAAGGAGAAGGAAGATAACCAGAGCTTTTTGTTTGTGCACATCTTCTGTTCTGCCACTTCTGCCCTCCCTGCATCATCTGTCGTACAGAAACAGTGGGACTAGAGCCTGGAGGCTGCTCCTCCGTTGAGGGGACCTGTATTTTGGAGGGCTTGCTGGAGTGCAGTGAGGCTCCCCCTGTCCCTGCTGCTGGGTTTAGGTTTAGGGTTCCTGGGCGATGGCGTGCATTCATGTCCCATGTAGAGTCACCATGTGCCTGGCAGGTCTGCTTGAGTCATGGGAAGTACCTCCAGGTTCCTCAGTTGAGATAAGCACAGAGTACCCTTGCCCTAGGGTTGGTGGGGAAGAGTAGCTATGTTTTCCGATTAGCTGAGCTAAGAAGCACCCGTTAGTATAACGAATTGCATTTCCTTATTTTCGGCTTTGCCTTTCTAATGGTTTCTAATTTTGGCCTGGTTACTTTGATGGATTAAATTACATTTGTTCATTTATCCCTAAGTTTTGTTTTGAGACAAAAGTGCTCTGTGCAGTTTCACAAACCCCATTGCTGTGGGACTGGCCAACAGGCAATGAGAAAATGCTGGAGGATTTGTGGGTCTTCAACTCCTTTGCAAAAACAGCTGCGCCTCTGGGCTGTAGGTAAGGCACTCCTTCATGCTTGGATCCATGGGCTGAACCTTCTCCCGGTGTTAAATGGCTATGTCATGTTTTTCTCCTAAAATCTAGCAAGAGTGAGGTGTCACTTTTTTCATAATAGCCCCATTAGATATTTGGCTATGACGTGGAAAACAAGGTTCAAACCCTCCTCAGCCTCAGGGCAGTCCTATCACCCACCCCTGAAGAGGGCAATCCAAAGTCGATATTCCCATCCTTCTGCCACTGCCTCAGACCCAGCTCTGTGGTGTCCCTGTCCCCACCCCATATGCTACTCTCACATGTTGTGGTCCCTTTCTTAGCCCCATGTGTTCTTTTGTGTCTCTTGTGGTGACAGGTCTCCTAATGCCACCTCAAAGATCACGCTGGAGCCTATTCCTGTCTTACTTTACCTGTTGCTGTGTCTTAGCTCTCATGGATCTTGATTAACCCAACCCTTTCACCTAAAATCTGGTTGCCTTTATCTGTCCAGACATATTGCTGCTCTGGACATCACTTTGTGGTGTCACTGTTCCTGCCCTACGTCCCCTACCACATTCCTAACATTGCCATGCGTTTATGCTCTTTCTGGCCATCTCTGTTAGTTCCCATATCAAACTCCTGTTGCAGCTTCATGCCAGAATCTTGCTGGGCCTGCCCAGTTCCCCTGTTACTGTCTAATGTGTTGATTTTTGGTGTCACTGTTTGCACTTGGTTTGTCCAGGTGCCACCCATGTGTCATGCAGAGACCTCTCCCCATGCTACCTGGTTGGCTGAATCTAGGGATGGCTATAGAGACCACGCTCTAAGTTCACTAAGGGAAAACTTGTTGCTGTCTTCTTGCAGGGCACCTGCACATGCGGTGTGGCTGTCCTGTTACTGGTCCCGTCCATTCACCCTCCAGTGGCTCTGCTAGAGTGGGTGACCATCTTGTCAGGCCAGCAGCCCTGCTCTGCTTTTTCCAATCTTATGGCAGTTGGTTTCATTAGAAGATACTGCCTTTCCTTAAGATTGTTGACCCTGTGCACTCTTAGCATGATGCTAGTCGAGTTGCAAAGGTGGAATCTTTGCTAATGGTAAGTAGGAATGTATAGGGAGGAGATGACTGGGGCTTAAAAGCCCTCTTAAAAAAACAAAATTGATACCAGGAGCAAGAAGTATTTGAATTACAAACTAAGCAAAATGTTTTAAGAAGTGATCAGAATCCTTTCTGCTAAGCATTTTCATCAACAAATTCTGTTTGGTCCAAAGTGGAGCTTCATGGGCTGTAAGCGTGTGCTCTGGAGGAAGACTGCTGGGTTTGGGGTATCTCAGATGAATTCTGAGGCAAAGAGAAATGTTCCACCATCATTCTGGAGCCAGAAAAATGGAAATCACACTTTCCAGCCTATATTTCTTCAGGCTTCAAATATTGTCCCAGTTAGTAGCTTTGTTGTTTCCTCCTTGAATTTCTCTAGGAATGCTAGGAGATACCGTACAGTCCTCCTGACTGTTCCTGAACCTCTTCTGAGGATACTTTGATTTAGGATAGATCCTCTTGTAATACATCCAGAGTGCATCATATACCCAGCTATGAGTCTTGATCATGACCATGGAGTTTCTTGGCGCGGTGCTGGCCATCTGTAATGGGATTCCTGCAGCAAACCCTAAGGTCCCACTCCAAGGTAATGATCTGCGAAGGAACCAGTTAAAACAAATGCCTGTTTCAGTTGGGATCTAGAGAGGCTTGCAAACATGCCAGACCTCCGTAATAGATCTCCGGAGGGAGAGCGGTACCTGGAGGTGCTCCAAGTCCCACCTTCTTCATGCACGTCACTAAAGAATAGCTCCCTCCTGCGCCCACTGTGCCCAGTGCTTTTGCTTGCAGGCCTCACGCTGCGCTGGGGACAGCGCACTGGGTCACAGTGAGCTGTCTCTCTGCAGAAGGATGGATTGGCTTTTTAGGCATAGTATCTCCTGGGTATATTGGGAAAAACTGCCCTCTTTTGCATTTCTTAGTGAGTTTTTCAGCAAGTAGATATTTTTTTTTTCCACTCTCACAGTGATTGTAACAGGATTTTATTCTCCTGCAGCCAGCTGTTAGCAATTAGCAATTTGATCCATTCAGTCCTGAGAACAGTGTTTAACACTTTCTTGCCTCTGTGAGGATGTCGCTAATCCTGTTTTTGCTGGTTTCGGGCTCGTGCTGTAGTTTTGGCACTTTCTGCATATGTGTGGGCAGGTCAGGAAGAAAGGCATGAGTACAGCAAGAGACCCTAATGCAGCTGAAAGAGCTACAAAGAAAAGTATCGAGTCGTCTATCCAGAAAAAAATCGTTAGGAAGATGATATCCAAGCAGTTTGTACAGAGGCTTGTATTTAGTAGTATATTCCAGTGTGTTCTAGCACTTGGAAGCATGCAGTTTGGGAATCCAATCTACTACTAGCTGAGATTTAGACTCAGCAGAAATCAACATCAGTAGTTCTTCAAACAGCGATTTCCGGCGGTACGAGCTCTTGAGTAGAGCTGAGTCTCCTCTAAATTATGAGGCAGGAGTGAAAAACACTCTTGGTGTCCTTCCTCAAGAGAACAGCAGCTGCCGTCGAGCGCTGGAAGATAAGTGACGCTGTTTGCTCCCTGTGTGCAGCACCTCTCCTGGGACTCCCAAATGTGCACTTCAGTGGCCCAGGACTGGGAAATAAGTGTGGTGGGAAGAGCAAACCCAGCACAGCCTCAACCCAGCTGCTGGGGTCCTTGCATAGGGCTGAACTGCTGGAAATAGTTCATCACTGCCACATAGAAAGGTGAGAATTTGTCTCACCAAACTGTGGATCAGTGGAGATAGACGCATCCTGAGAGGATTCATCCTGCTCATCTTGGACACTCTCTAGGCAAGGGCCAAATTCAAAGCCAGCTTTCATAGGCACAGAGCTGCAGACAGGCAAGCTCTAGGGCCAGCTCTGAAGGTTTCTTTTTCTCTCCTGGAGGCAAGGCTGGCCTCTATGGCCACATCTTCCAGCTTTGGCTTGCAGTTCCCCCAAGCCATGCTGTTTTTGTGTGACCCGCTGAGCTCCACGTACCCATCAAGTCCTGGGAAGCCCCCAGTTCACAGAGTACAGCCTGTAGCCTGCAGATTAGGGTGGGACAGACAATTGTCTGAGCCACCCCAACCCATACCTTTCCTCCAGTGCTGGTTGGTGGCTCAGTGGCAGGAGCTGATGTGGTGCTTGGGCATTTCTATGTGCCTTTCCTTGTCCACCCTCCACCCCATTCCTTCTTCCCTCCTGTTATCTTTTACATTCTGATCGCCGCATTCAAGCAGTTAAATTATGTGACTGGCTATGTGGCAATACAATAGGTGTGATTTAGAACATGGTGTGAGCTTTGCGTAAAGCAAAAGGACACTTAAATTATGGTGTTTGGTCTGTACCTGGTCAAATGAGATAATGTTGCTGTCTGTGTTACACAGCACATTATTATATTGCTGTGACATTGGCAGCTGTTGTCATGACTTGCTTGCATGTCATTTTGAGAGGATGAGAGAAACTTCACACAACTACTCTATTGGCAAAAGCCAAAATCCTTATGCTAAGTTTCAGCTTTAGTACCTTTCACTTGGGGTAGTAGCCGGCTGGGCTGTGGGCTCTGTGCTGATGGCAGGGGATGGGTGCTCCTTCACCCCTGTGCTCCACTGCAGGCAGATGCCTGGGCTGTTGATCCTTATTTGCTGGGCTTTTGGATCAAATGGGAAACCAAGGCATCTGAGCACTTACAGTGTTGTCTGGGGTTGCTCTCGTTTCTTTTTTGCTTCAACAGCAGGCTCTGGTCCTCATCTAGCCATGTATGATTGCTATTTCAGTGCTCTCTGGCCACCCTTTCCCTTACATGTTACAGAGGGAAATCCCAGTGTGTTTTGGTGGGTGATAGCCTGTGTCTTTACAGGTGCCTGTTTGCCAGGCTCTGTTTCTAGGTTCTGAAGGGGGTGATGAGGGCATGGAACGTATGTGTGCTTGTCCTCTGCAATCTGAGGGCTCCAGTACAGCTGGCAGCTGTTAAACCTCTAGCTGAGAAGTCACCTGGGAGATATCTTCAAGCTGCTGTTCTTCTGCCAGGGTTTCCTCAGCTACTTGCAGCTCTGTTCAGTGACTGGTCCAGCATGGGGACCCAGCGGAAGGATCTTCTCTAGCCCAGGCTACACCCACATAGTGCAGCTGATCTGGGCAGACACCTGGGCCATGGTCAGGGCACCCCATATACCACCAAACAACTCTCTGCTGTGTTTCCCCTCACCTCCTCCAGGAATGCGGTTAAAGTTAAAGCCTTAATGATTGTGACGCTTTCCTTTCTCATGTCCTGTGGGAGGACAGTCTCCTCTAGTGCTGAACTGTCCGCAGTTCCCTTTGTGAGTCCTGCTTTGGGAGCCTCTGGGGCACCCTAGCAAATCACCTGCACAGATTAACATCCACCAGGTCTGTCTTCAAACTCTACTGCAAAAGTGTCTTTACAGAATCTCTCTCCGCATGGCTACAAGAACTCTCTGCTCCGTGGTACTTGCAGTTTGTCATGGGATGGTGGGATTTAGTGTGTTTGCATCAGAGAGCACCCCCCCCCCCTTATTTCAGGCAGGAAACACAACCTCGGATGCACACACAGCTTGAGAGTGTTTGGGCAAAACCTTTTTTCTGATTGCCAGACCCTCCTGCTGAGATACGGGCTGCCTTTTCTCTCCAGTGCTTTGCTTTTGCACATCCACCACCCAAGATGCCACGGAATCACAGAACCTTGTGGTCACCCTCCTCCCAGCCTTGGCCGGGGTGCTCATGCAGAGCACAAGAGGTGGCTGAAGCAGGAAGGGTCCTGGCAATTTTAAGGTCTTTTTTGGGTTTGCTTGCATTGTCGCATGGCTGGGCACAGCACCCGCCAGGCAACATCCACTGATCATTAGTTCCCCTCCTGCATGAGCATTTGGCTCTTTTCCCAAGAAGGCCCTTAGTTGTTTTTCAGGCTCAGAGCCATCTTTTCTGATGGAATCTAGCAGGGACAATGGCCAGTAGCAAATCCTTAGGAAAGAGAATAAAAACAGGGCAAGCCTCAGTGATTCTAACCCTGATTTAGCTTCTGGGCGTCTAGCAATCTGTGGCTGGGGGATTTCCTGAGCCAAAGTTTTTACCTTCAGATTTAAGAAGCTGTGGTGTATCTTTCTGTTGTGAATATATCCAGTTGTTTTGGTATCCACGGCAACTCATGGCTGTGACTTGTAAAGTTTAATTATGTTGGGTGGAAAAATAGAGCCTTTTGTTACAAATCTCTGAGCTAATGGCATCTGATGCTCTGTCTGTCTTATATGCGAGTATGCACTGGCATAGTGATGGTCCCTTTTTTTTATCCTCTCTTCCTTTACTAACAAATCCTGAAATTCAATTTTGTCTTTTTACTACCACTCTGAGGATTCTTGAGCAAACACCCTCTGGTCCTGGCAGCTTTTAATTTATTGATTTGGTCTGTTTTCTTTTTGTCTGACATTTCAATAGGAGAGAGAGCCTTTTAACCTGCCTTCTGTAAAGCTGTCTTCCAGGATGGGAACCTCCCGAGGCTCTTTGTAGTGAATGTGGACACAAAGAATTCGCATAACTTTGCTGATATGACCTTGTGTTCCTTTAGGTGTTATCTTGGCTTTCCACTGAAATCGCCAGCGTTTAAGCCCTTTGCTATTTCCTTGCTACCAAACAGGAAATTAAGTGTGCTCACATGTGTGAGTGCACATGCTCTTTTGGCAGCAGTGTGGACATGTAGGGAGAGATTATTTTCACCCTGTTTTAGACATTTATCTTAAGGCTGTGTGACAAATACCAGAGTGCCCACTTGGCTACTTGGAGTAGACCGCTGGTGCAGATAGAGGTGTGCATTGGGTGGATAAGCCCCACTTGGGGAGACTGGTTGGACTGTCCACGTTCATTGTAGATGCAGCTTCAGTACTTGTTAATATAATAAGGAAAGTGAAGAATCAATGGGGGAGAGATTACTTGGCATTGGACATGTTTAAGAGCAGTTAAGAGAGTATGTCTGCACAGTAGTTGTGGCAGCTGAGCTCCTAAAAGCTGAATTACATTAATAGCTTTAGAGATGGGGTAGGTAGTCAGGCAATCATTAATTCTTCGCTAAGCCTCTGATCAGGTGATGGGTCAGAGTAGGGCTGATGTCAAGACACTCTTGAAGGCATGGAAGATTGCCCAACCCATCAAAAGGCAATGACAATATAGCAAGTCTGCAGCACAGACAAGTCCTATCTTTGGAGCACTCTCATATTCTCTCTTTGCTTTGTCTTTCAGAAATGTAGATGGCAGCTGCTGTCTTTGAAGGACTCGTGCCCATCTGACCCTGCGCAGCGCCTCGGATTGCTACCATGATCTTCTGCATGCTACTGTTGGCCTCACTGCCTGAGCCATCTGGCACCGAAGTCAACCCTGGTAGGGAGCTGCCAGGCTGGGAGAGGACTCTAATCTCCCACCTTTCATATGTTCATTCTCAGCCTTTCTTTGCCCTCTCATGGTGAATGCATATAAATGTAATGAATGCATGTAAACATAATCACTAATGTAGTCCCTGAATGTCCTCCTCTGGAATGAGTTGGCCAGTCTGACTTGAGAGCTGTACTGGAGTGAAACACCTCTCCTGACAGTCCCAGCAGGGCTCAGGCACATGGGTATACTCCTTTCTCTGCCCACCCAGATGGTCTGTGCTGTCAGCAGGCCTGTTTTGAGCTGTGATTATCTCTTCATCAATTTGACCATGTGGCCTGCAGAACAAACCTGTCTCTAGACTGGCTCAGAGATACTGTGCTCACTGTGGAATGTAAATTACCAGTTAGCAAAGCATAAGCTACAGCTCTCCAGCCAGCAAGAGAGGTTCTGTAGAGAGAGGTGTGGAAGGAAAGGCACAAAACCCTACCTGGCACAAAGCTAGGGTGGAGATAGGGATATGAGCCCATGAGTCCCTGTGGAGGTCATGACCTCTTATCCTACAGCATTTGGCAAGTTATAATCATGATGGAGATGAGTAAGATAATGGTCTGCAATATATTGCAAAAATCCCTGTAATGAGGTGGTTTGAGCTGGAGACAGTCTGTGAAATAAATGAGTCTAATACTTTTTTGGATTGGTTGAAGGTGCTGCTTAGGGCAGCAGTGCTACCCTAAGGGCTTTAATTTGCTCTGCTGGGTCTGGCTCTGTTTGTTTCTGTCTGGTTCTGATCCTGCTCTGACCTGTAGATCTCTGCAGAGGTTTGAGGTTGTGGTGCAACCAGCCAGAAGTGAAGTGAAGCCTGTGGGGGAGCTCAGAAGGCACTCCTGTGCTCCCCGTTACACAGCCATGCCCTGCACTGTACACTCCTGACATGTCCAACTTTGAACTGGGGTTGCCATCTGGATCTGATGGTTGAAACTAGTGGGAGAAGAGGGAAGATGGCAGGTAGAGGGTCAGTCACACGCAGATCCCTTTTGGTGGTGGTAAGTACAGGAGTTAGCACACCCTAAGGTGCAGGAAAAGCTTCCTCCACCACAGGATCCTGGGAGATGGGGCGGGCTCTGAGCACAGGGCTGTGGTCCCACCCTCCTGCAGTAATCTTTTCCACCAAGAGACACCAAAGCATGTAGCTTTGCTCATGCTTCTCAGTTCTGCCTGTGACTTCCTCAAGCAGCTTTGTGTTCTCGGCTCCTACAGCTGCTCAGCTGCCTCTGTTGCAAGGGGCCATGCCCTATTGTTCCCACCCATAGCCCAGCTGATGCTCCTCAGTTGTGATGCCCACAGGCTCCACTGATTATCTTGACCTGATCTGCTCCAGGAGTGGTCTGGAGTGCTTCCTGCATTGCCTTCTAAACCAAAGGGGCTGGTTTGTGGATGATTTCAGACCTGTGTAGGAAGGATCCTGTGCAGTCCTTTTGCCCAGCATCAGTTGTTTGACCTCATTAACAGAGGTGAGCTGCGATGTTTTTCTGAGCCTCCATGTATCCTGTCTGCATGGCAGGTGAGTGTGTCCCTGAGTGCATAGTAAAGGGTCAGGGAAGTCTGAGCCAGGAGTCCTGGTGGCACCTAAACAGAACCCAGGGATGGTTTTGCTTGAGAGGATGTATATTTTGGCAAGAGCCTCATGCTGCTTGTTTTGGTGAGAGCCGCAGCCACCCGCAGAGTGCATCCCTCAATGCCAGGGCCACTCTGGCTTCTATCCGCCAGCCCTGGTTTGTGAACAAATGAGTTTTGTTCAGGATTGCAATAAGTCCCGGTCCCCCAGAGTCCTTCCCAACTAGCTAACTCAGTCTGGCATTGCTGTAGGGTGTGCACTTGACCTTTAAATAAGATGTGACCAGATAGGACTCCCACTGCAGAAACACAAAAACACTTTCTGCTTTCAGATGACGACTCAACCCTTTTGGAGAATCTTCAGATATTTAGCCACAGTTCAGCAACATACTAGCTTTCCAACAATAGATCAGATTGTACTGGTCTGTGGTGGGACAGGTAAGAGTGAAGACAGTTTGGTTTACTAAACTTACTGTTCAGTATCAGAGCAGGGTTAGAGCCCTCAGCTGGCTTTCAGCAGCTGCAATCATCATGCCCAATCCCAGCCAGACACCAGCTGCCTCCCAGTGAATTATTCTGTAAACAGGCCTCTTAAGAAACCTCAGACATATGAATCAAATGTTCTGGGTGAGACCAGAGGCCCATCCGGCTTGGTGTCCTGACTCCAGCAGGGTCCCATCCCTGCTGGTTCTGGAAGAGTGCACAGATGGGCAAGCACACAGCAGTGCGCTACCCCAGGTACCCTCTTGGCTTGCTGCACTCTGCTGCTTAGGGGCTTTCTGAGCTAGCACTTGCGTATTTGCCTGTGGCAGCTGTGAGTCTGTCTAGCTGATTTTTGAATCCATGTGAACCTTTGGCATTCGGAGTGTTTAATAGATTAAGGATTAAGTGTTTAATAGATTAAGGCCTTTCAGTGCTTAAAGGGGGCCTGTAGGAAAGATGGGGACAGTCTTTTTAGTAAGGCCTGTTGTGACAGGACAAGGAGTAATGGTTTTAAACTAAAGGAGGGTAGATTTAGGCTAGATATAAGGAAGAAATTTTTTACAATGAGGGTGGTGAAGCACTGGAACAGGTTGCCCAGAGAGGTAGTGGAGGCCCCATCCCTGGAAACCTTTAAGGTCAGGTTGGACGGGGCTCTGAGCAACCTGATCTAGTTGATGATGTCCCTGCTCACTGCAGGGGGGTTGGACTAGATGACCTCTAAAGGTCCCTTCCAACCCAAAGCATTCTATGATTCTATGAAGGATGGATATGTTGGTTTTGAGCTCTGCCACCTGATCTTTTGACGCCTCCTGATTCTGGTATTTTGAGAGACAGTGAGTAATTTCTCAGGATATACATGATCTTTGTCGTACTTCAGTAGTCTCTTTTGTAACGATGAGGCTGCTGATCTTTCCTTTTGCATGATCTGTGTTGCCTTCTCTGCCTTTTGATGGGAGAAGGAAGGAGCAAGAGCTCTATTCCATATCTGACTGGCATCTGACCATGAATACAGACAGTGGTATAATGGTGTTTTCTAGATTTTTTTTGTATGTGTTCCCATAATTTGCTTTTTTTCTATATGAAATAATCTGGTATCATCAGCAAACATTGTCACCTCACCACCCATCTCCTTTACAAGATTATTTAGGAATATATAGAATATCACATGTTCATTGATACTGTGCCTGACAACAGCTGCAGCCAAACCCTATTGAAACAACCTCTGTTTGCAAACATTTCTACATTGAAATCTGTCAGGTAGACCTGCAGTTGTTTGTTCTGTATGGTGGCAATAACGAGGTGCGTTTCATGCCTCTGTCTTTTCTTGTACCTTCTGAACCTGGTGAACAGCTTTATCCAGGTTTGGTACAAGGGCAGCAGTCCTGAGATACAGAAATGAGGAAGACACCCAAGGCAGTGCACTTGCTGAGGGAAGGGCAGGCAGAACTGCCGATACGGCAGCAGGCAGTGTAGCAGTAAGGATGCCAACCGACATGCCTGCCACTCTGGAGTGACTGGAGCATGTGCTGGCCCTTGCCTGTGTCACTGCAGACAGGGGAGGAGCTGGGGCTGTTGTGATGGGGCTGCTGAGAGCTCAGAGGACAAAGACCAAATATCGATAGGAAAGTCCATTTCCTTTTTTTTCTGGGACTTGCCATTGACTATGTTTTTGTCTTTTTAAGTGATTCATGATTTAATCCCATGTAACTTTCTTTTTAATCTGCTGTTGATGTCAGTGTGACAAAAATATCTTCCTTGCCTGTTTTGAATACTGAGCCATAATGAATAGATTAAGACTTTGAGTTTTCTGAAACATCTCTAATATTCCAAGACGTGTTTAAAAACTTGTGTCAGGGGAGAGAGCTTGGCCAGCTTGGATTTGTAAGCTACATCTGCACTATCTTTGGTGTACTGAGCTTGTAGAGCTCCATGGCTTGAGCCAGTTGTGTCTGTACTCCCTGGAGGCACCCATTTTGAGTCTTCTCATGTCTGGAGAGAAATGCTTGCTCCACTTGAGGTTAGAGGCAGGGAACAGACCAGGATGGGGTAGTGTGGATGGTTAGGGGCTTGGGCTCAAATGTAAGCTCTAACCTGCAGTGACATGACAGAGCAGATGTTTCCGTAAGCTAGTCTAGTCATCTGTAATAGAAGCTGTTTAACTTCTCACTTGTTACTGGACTGGTGGAAATAATAATAATTGTTCTTATTTGAATGCAAGTCAAGCATCCAGTTTATTCCAGAAGAAGAAGAATCTTTAACAAATTCTTCCTTTTTATGTTGCATCATTATTGATAAATAATTTTTCATTGTAAAATAGGTCCATGCAACCATTAACGCTAGTATGGTTTTGGCTTTCATGTTCCTAAAATGTTTCTTTGTAAAGTTTTTTGTCTTGCTGGGACTCTGCTGAATGAGACTAACTCTGAGTGTATTTCATTACTTATTTCAGTTTATGATAATTATTTCATCCTCTTTATTTGCATTCTCTATTTTATCATTACCATGTTTATTCCCTAGGCATCGATAGCCTTTTAATTAAACTTGTCTGGTGATTTAGAAAGAATTGGTACTGATTTTTTTTTTTTTTAACTTGCTTTCATTCCCATTTTCAGCTATATGCCGTTACCCTTTGGGTATGCATGAAGGGACAATACGGGATGAAGACATCACTGCTTCCAGCCAGTGGTATGATTCCACAGGACCCCAGTATGCACGGTAGGTTAATCTCTGGCAAAAAAAATGTAATCCTTTTTTTTTCTTCTAGTTATCTAGTATGTGATTGAGGAAGATGTTCCCTCACCCTTAAAGCAACCTTAAGTTTGCTTAGCTTGTTCACTGCTTCCATGTTAAATATAATTAGCGCGTAGTGGAAGACAAAGAGGCAATGGTCATAGTCACAAGCTGTAATACAGGAAATTCTGAATCAATATTAAGAAAAAAAAAAAAAAAATCCTTCCCCATGAGAATGAAGTGGTGGAGCTCTCAGACAGGTACCCAGAGATGTGATGTCTCGGTGTTTGGAGATCTTCAGGACGTGGCTGTACAAGTCCTTGAGCAACACACTGTAGCTTTGGAGTTAGCCCTGCTGTGAGCAGGAGATTGGACTAGAGACTTCCAGAGGTTGCTTCCGGCCCTGGTCTTCCTATAGTTCTGTGAATAAATCTCTAATGGATTTATGACTTACAGGTCAGCTAGGGACAGTGCCCCTGGGATTCTTGTAGAGTGGTTTAAACTAAATCATAGGAAATCATTTATGAGGATCAACTTTTCAACAGCATCATATTGAGGAAATGGGCTGTGTCCACTTTGACTCTAAAACCTGGAAACTGCAGAGTTAAGAAATTGTTAAAAAGCAGCTCAAGGATTTTCTTTCAGTGTCAAGCAGTACTACAGTCTTTCTCATAAGCTTGGCTTTTCTTTTTTTTTTTTATCATTTCATTTCTCTTAAAGCTACTAACTAACTACTTACATTTGTAAGTTTCCTTAGAATTGTTTATAGTGATGATATCAAACATTCTTACAGTTTCGGTGCAAGTCAGATATGAATTTCAGGTTAACTATGATACTTACGTTTTTTATGATGAATTTGGGCAGTCCAAAACCATAAAGTTCTCCTAGTGCTTGATTTTTTTTTTTTCTTAGTCTGTAGTAGAGCAAAGGTGCTAAGTGTCCTGTGTTTTTAATGGAGTTTGAACAAGCCTGCGGGTCTGAAAGCTGGGAGACTTATTTTGTTCTCCAAGGTATGGCTTATCTCCAGTTCTGCAAATACTTCAGGCATCGCTTACCATCTGTTACCATCATCTCTTCGCCTGGACAGCAGGATGTCCACAGGGTGAAGACATGAAGGCACCCTCTAGCTGACTTAATTTTGTTAGAGGTCATAGTTGTCCTATGCAGATGTCTGTCGGCAGATGTCTGTGACATTTCACAGTCACCCTTCCTGCTTTTACTTGCCACTTCACTGTAAGAAAGTCTTACAAAAACAGCTGACCAGCCTGAGACAAAAATCTTCTCTAGCCTGTGCCTTGACCTTCAGTGTCTCTTTCTGGGTTGGCACTCACCGATCCCATCAGTTAGAGATGGGATAGCTGTCCAAAAGACAAGGGCACTTCAAGGGCTTGGTGTTTGCTAAGAAATCCCTGTTGCTAAAAAGCCTATGTGGTCTTTTTGTGTGTAGATAAGTTTTTCATATTTAAAACTCTCACCACCTTGTGGCTTGCACAGCTGANATCCTTCCCCATGAGAATGAAGTGGTGGAGCTCTCAGACAGGTACCCAGAGATGTGATGTCTCGGTGTTTGGAGATCTTCAGGACGTGGCTGTACAAGTCCTTGAGCAACACACTGTAGCTTTGGAGTTAGCCCTGCTGTGAGCAGGAGATTGGACTAGAGACTTCCAGAGGTTGCTTCCGGCCCTGGTCTTCCTATAGTTCTGTGAATAAATCTCTAATGGATTTATGACTTACAGGTCAGCTAGGGACAGTGCCCCTGGGATTCTTGTAGAGTGGTTTAAACTAAATCATAGGAAATCATTTATGAGGATCAACTTTTCAACAGCATCATATTGAGGAAATGGGCTGTGTCCACTTTGACTCTAAAACCTGGAAACTGCAGAGTTAAGAAATTGTTAAAAAGCAGCTCAAGGATTTTCTTTCAGTGTCAAGCAGTACTACAGTCTTTCTCATAAGCTTGGCTTTTCTTTTTTTTTTTTATCATTTCATTTCTCTTAAAGCTACTAACTAACTACTTACATTTGTAAGTTTCCTTAGAATTGTTTATAGTGATGATATCAAACATTCTTACAGTTTCGGTGCAAGTCAGATATGAATTTCAGGTTAACTATGATACTTACGTTTTTTATGATGAATTTGGGCAGTCCAAAACCATAAAGTTCTCCTAGTGCTTGATTTTTTTTTTTTCTTAGTCTGTAGTAGAGCAAAGGTGCTAAGTGTCCTGTGTTTTTAATGGAGTTTGAACAAGCCTGCGGGTCTGAAAGCTGGGAGACTTATTTTGTTCTCCAAGGTATGGCTTATCTCCAGTTCTGCAAATACTTCAGGCATCGCTTACCATCTGTTACCATCATCTCTTCGCCTGGACAGCAGGATGTCCACAGGGTGAAGACATGAAGGCACCCTCTAGCTGACTTAATTTTGTTAGAGGTCATAGTTGTCCTATGCAGATGTCTGTCGGCAGATGTCTGTGACATTTCACAGTCACCCTTCCTGCTTTTACTTGCCACTTCACTGTAAGAAAGTCTTACAAAAACAGCTGACCAGCCTGAGACAAAAATCTTCTCTAGCCTGTGCCTTGACCTTCAGTGTCTCTTTCTGGGTTGGCACTCACCGATCCCATCAGTTAGAGATGGGATAGCTGTCCAAAAGACAAGGGCACTTCAAGGGCTTGGTGTTTGCTAAGAAATCCCTGTTGCTAAAAAGCCTATGTGGTCTTTTTGTGTGTAGATAAGTTTTTCATATTTAAAACTCTCACCACCTTGTGGCTTGCACAGCTGAGCCTACAGAAGCCTAGGTAAGGCAGCATTTCCTTTAGTGGCTCCACCTGCTGATTGCTACAGCACTCTGCTTGGCATGCAATCTCCAAGGATAAAAGTTTTAATCTTTGCAGCTAGTACCACAACGTTCAAATTTAAAGCAGACACCTTCACATCCTACCCCTAGCAGTGTCCTGCACAAGCAGCTCTGCTGAATGAAGGAAGGGTGAAAGATGTGTTGAGATGACACACAATAATTTGTAGATGGGCAGAGCTTTTCCTTCTAAAATATATTTTTAAGATAGCTCCTCTTCGTGCTTGTTAGAGCTGTGGGAGGTAGTCAAGCAGAGGTTCAGGTCTTAACTGTATGGGGTTTCGGAGAAGTGAGTATGCACTTTACCAGCAAGGTGCTAAAAAACATGCAGTATGCAATACCTACTGAGTAGCATAGTTGTTTCTGATCAACATGAAAGTATGTGTCTGGGAAAGAAATTACTTCTAACAGTTAATGAAAGATATCTGAAATTGAGGGAGTTGTTCTGAACAGGACAAAACTGGCTACAGGACTCTGGTAAGTCTCAATTGACCATCACCCCAAAGGGAAGAGGTGTTTGGTAGCCAGCTGTCAGGTCTCACTTGCTAATTTGGTTTCTTTCTCCCAATTCTCAGCATTTCAAGGTGTTTCCTTAGTTACTGGGAAGGCTGGATCCTTGGAAGTGACATTTTTTAATGTGTGTGGTTTTCCCTGCAGGTTACAAAGGGAAGAGGGGGATGGAGCCTGGTGCCCGGCTGGGTTGTTGCAACCAGAAGATGTACAGTTCCTTCAAATTGACCTGCACAAGCTCTTCTTCATCACCTTAATTGGGACTCAGGGACGGCATGCCCGTGCCACAGGCAAAGAATTTGCCCGTGCTTACCGAATTGACTATAGCCGCAATGGAGAGCGCTGGATCTCCTGGAAAGATCGTCAGGGCAGGAAGGTGAGTGTAGTAGGAACTGAATTGTGGAGCACGCAGAAGTCAAGTCATAGACTGCAGAAGGCACATCCTCTATGTACTGCCTGGTGCATTGTACTTTATCCTGACTCTTCTCTGTCAGGCATTTAGCATCCTCTGCCTTAGTTGTGTGTTTTCTGTGATGATGGACTGTTATTCCCCTGACCTGATCCCCCAAATCCCAGCCATTGCCGTGACTGAAAACTGTGGCTCTTCACTACCTTTCTGTCCATGTTCAAAAAATCATGTGAATGTCCCTCTACCAGCCAGACACTTGCTTCTAAAGTGGAAGCTGCAAAGCAGATGCCTGCTCACAAAAGAGGGGGTGGCAGGGAGTGGAGATGAGTTTCTGGATGTCTGATAGCAGTGTTTAATGTAGGGAGCAATAAGGAGGAAGGAGTTTAGAGGGTAGGAAATGTGCTGAGCACACACACTCGAAGAGGCTTCCCTGCTGACCACAGTTGTCTCCTGCTATCTCCAGACTTGAGCACACAGCTCAGCACTGGCTGTGCTCTGATCATGTTCATAAGCCTTTATTAAACTTCCCCTGGGAAGGAATCCCCTTCTCTCATCTGCAGCTCGTCTGACCTGATCAGCCTGCCTCAGGCTGGCTTGTGGAGTCTGAAGACCTAAGCCAGACTAGAAAAGGTACTGGGTGTGGTGATGTTTTCTAGCACTGGGGGTGCTTTGGAAGTCACAGTGGGGTCTGTATTGCAGTGTTAGGTAATAGCTTCTAGCTTGTTAATGAATTATTTGCTCACTCAGACCTTTGATCTGCTATTTGGCCATTACCATTATCTTGCCCATCCCTCACGTTTTGGTGTGTACTACAAACACTGTGTTTGCAGGATGGGGGGGAAGTTTAAACTCCATGGGGCTGCCTGTTCTTTGTCGGTACTTTCTTAGGTGAAGTCTGTCCGCATCTTGAGTTATATCAGAATTTAATTGGTTACACGTACACAAGCAGCTAAATGCTTTTTATCTCCCACCCCAGTCCTGTGCAGAGCAGTGTTCTCTGGCACTCAGGACTGTGTTAGTGTCAGGTGTTACGATTTAGTATGGGTCAATTTTTGCAAGATCTCCCTCTTAGGCCATAATAAGGTAATGAGCATGTATTCAGCTGTGTACAATGCTATAATTTGAGCCATCCTCTATTCTATTCTGTATATGTGGAAGTCCACATATATTCTGTCAGTGTGTGTACCTGTTCCCCATCACATAAGACCAAAAAGTTTTGCCTCCTGGTATCCTTAGAGAAGATGCTTCTGCTCCTCTGCTCCTGCTGTTCTGGACATGACGTACACAATGGGGTGCAATTCCTGCCCTTTCAGCTCCTCTGTAAAATTACCTTCCATAAAATGTATTTTTCAAAATGTGTCATCAGTATCCATTAGTGAATCCATATTTCAAAAACACTGCTGTCTGGTCAAATAATTTGGTAAAAATGTCCTGTAAAATCATTCAAGCCTTGGAAGGAGGTGCAGATAGAGATGCAAGATCCTAATCTACTTGTTTGTATGGATTAGAAGGGTCTCTTCCGGTCTTGCAGTTGATAGATTCCCAATCACTGAGATTTCAGAGTGTGGCTATGTGAGCCCATCTTGGCATGTCTCTGTCCAAGGAGATCACATGAATGGTTTCAGTTAAAAAACCAAACAAAACCCCCAACAAAAACAAACAAAAAAAAACAAAACCCAAACAAAAAAAAACCCCACCAACAACCCCCCCCTCAAAAACCCACCACCACCAAAACCAACCCCTTCACCACAGGATGTTGCATTATCAGACATGTAGCACATGCTGCTCCTCACCAGGAAAGTCACCTCCAGCTCTAATTTGCTCAGTAAAGGCAAAGGGTTAGGTTGCTGTTCCCTTGTCTCTGATGCCAGTTAAGGATGGTGCTCTCCATTGGCACTAATGTTGCATGGTGCAGCACTGTTGAGTCCTGGTCTCTCACCAGCTTCTGGGTTCAGCCATCTACAGTTGTTTGCCAGCAGCACCACTTCATTCCTGATGTTGTTGGGAACATTAATTGGCATCAGTAGTGGCCAGGACTGGAAACTGGTGCTGAGTTTGTTTGACACACAGCTGATCACTTTGGTTTTTTGGCCCTCAGAAACCGAATGTGCTCAATAGCAGCAACCCCACCTTGTGGAGGTGCTATGCAAAATGCATCTTCTCTTTTGCTTCTCAGATGTCCATACAGGACAGGCAAAAATGCCAGCTCTTCTGATACAGAGCTGGTGCAAAGGTACCTTTTTCTGAAGAGGATGGCTGAAGGTTTTTCCTTTTACTCTGTCCAGTACTCCGTCCATGTAGGACTTTTTGGCTTGACATATCTGCGACCCCCAAGATTCCCCAACAAATGGTCAACTCCAGAGGATCTCTTCAACTCCTGTATGAAGATGTAGGGTATTCTGCCATATGTTGGCTCCTCTTGGGTTTTATCAGAATTTTATCAGCAAGGTCTTGTGGAGCCAGCTTAGATGGCTTCCATGTCTCCTATCTTAGGCCATCTGACAGCTGAAAGGGTTAATTGCTGTCACTTGGTTCCCGAAGTCAAGAATTATTTATGTGTCCCTACTTCACTGGAACAAGTCATGGGTGTGTCTCCTAGGGAGCAGGATCTTAAGAGGCTGCAAATTAAAAGCCTGTTGAGCTGAAGAGGATGAGGAAGCGNAGGTCTTTCACTTCTCAATGGACTCTCCAGACACATTCACTCTCTGGAGATCTTCCCTGCTGCCATGAAGAGGAAGCCACCTTTCTTCTTCTTCATTGGCCTCTCTTGTCTTTTAAATTGCCTGTACATCAACAATTGCAATCCATGTGG